>ML781264.1:776834-831272 GCA_009831015.1 Picea engelmannii
TTATTCAAGCTCGACTTCCATTATAAGTTTTCTTCACACACTACATGGTCTACCCTGTCCTCTGAGATGGACAGAGGTTCTTTGTGATGAACAGTCTTAATTTTGAAGTGCAAAACAACACCAAATACAACTGAGTGATTTATCACACAATGATTACATAATGATAAACCAGCAAAATATGTACTATGGAACATAAGGAATGCTCACAGAAGGGAAAGATTACTGACTGATGACTTAGACTCCAAACACCTAACCGGAAGTTGGTTTATGTGACCTCAAAGCAGATGCACTTGGACTCATTTTTTTTCTTGACCAACCTGGGAAGTGCCCGAATGCTTTTCCCCTCTGTGTGGGCTATATGTCTGTCTGAGCTCACTTACACGGGGGCTATATATTTGTTTAGCTTCTCCAAGTCGTGGACTGAATGCAGATTTGGATTCATGAATTGGTGTGCATTCACTCGAGCTAGTTATCCGTGGACTATATGCGTGTTTGACCTCACCACGACTTCGTGTAATCATCTCATCCAAAACTTCGCCATCATCTGCACGTGCCCCCATGGTTCCTAGTCCGAACCCCTGAATTCCAGCTTCCTGCAATCAATATATGTTATAGTTCAATTTATTTCTGTTCATGCTGCAGGGGATACAAATAGATTGGAGTAATATTCTCAAAAAATTGTTTGATATGTGTCTTGCACTCACTGGTATGTTGCATGGCATTGCAGGTGCCTCTTCATACTCGGCTGCATCCAATTCTTGAAGATGTGCTCCTTTGAAAAACTTGGGAAGGATATACTGCCTTGCTGGGACTAACAACATTATCAGTAGTGGGAAGAGAACACCAGCTATAGGAACCCATGTGATACCAAAACAGGCCAGCAAATAGCATGTCTGGAAAATAGTGAAAGTGGCAATTGTTTTGAAAGGCACCGTTTCAAGAAATGTAGCATGATACTCCTGAAGTACTCTGTAACCATCAGTTCAATATTGATCAGCCTTGAAAACAGAAAACTATATTACAAGCATTATATTTTCATCCAAAAAAAGATTGGAGATATGAAGTACAACAGTGTGAAAATCAAGCACATTATAGTTTAGATAAAAGTCATACTTGTATCTACGGCTTGGAGCAGTTAAAAGATACAATATCCTTTCCCAAAATTGATTTCCTGGCAAACTCTCGATGGCCATGAAAGCAAAGTAACCCCAAAGCACAGAAGTTGGGATCTTTCTAATTATGGGCATTGCCGCAAGGCAGCCAACCACCATGATAGATTGCAACAAATTACTCAATCGTTGTTCTTTCACCTCAACAGGAAGGAGGTCATCTACGTCCTTGTCAACATTAAAAATCGATTCATCAACTGGACCATCTATATTTCCAGTACTTGCGGCTAACTGAATGGTGGTCTCTTTCAATTCCTTAAGTTCCTTCACAAATGGCCAGGACATGACATGACAAATAAATAAAGGGAGAGAAACATTAGATAAAAACAAACACATAGACTCAAAAAGAAGACTCTTACCAAGGCAGGTGGATGCTGATAAATCAACGGGGTCTGCATTTGCTGATAAGTTTCTTGCATGTTTCCATATAATTGCCCTAAGGTTGAATTTTTCTGAATGCTTTTCCGAACTGTTGTCACTAACTTGCTACGCACCAACTGTAACAAAAGTACTTGTCGGTTACTAATATATAAAATGTCCTAATTATGTCGTTGCTCTCAGAAGTTGCAATTGATAATTCCGATTTATTGGTACCTGATGTTTGAGAGTAGCTAAGCTTTTCGTGTGCATGGGAGATTGAGGAATAACACCATTTGAAGGGGGGATGCCAACGAGACCACATAAAATCGTCTGCCACAATAAAAGGAACATTTATGAATCCACTAGTGATATTTTTACCAAACACAATGGAGGTGAAAAAACAGAATGAAGAGTTAGATCAAAATGCCTTCAGGATAGAAAGAGCTCTTCCAGAATAGGCTAGCCAGTGACAGCTGATCCTAAGACGGACTCGGACAAAAATTACAAAATAGTTTTAGATAATATATTTATATTGAGGTAATTTGCATACCAAGAATCCTAAAAGAAGTAAGTCATAATGGTATGAAGAAGGTTTTCTTAAGTTGAACTCCTTTTGCTGGGCAAGTTGGGATGCAACGCTGTGATCAAAATAATAAAGCACGGCAATCATTGTCGCTGGAATGAAAGCTCCAAAAATGTATAACACTGGCACATCAAGCATTTCCTGTGTGGAAAAATAAGTACTGTTATTACATGGACACTACAAATCTTAATGTAAGACTATCTATCTTATTAAGATGGCGTGTAAGAGAAATATAATCTTTGATGACCGTTTAATAGAGGACAACGCATCTTAACAAAGCCCTGCTTATTGTTTCTGTTCATTGTGAAGGCATCCGATTACACAATTCATCTCAAGCAAGATGAACAAATTCTGAACGAAACTTGAGATAAAGTACCTTAAAAACTGTCCAGTTGGAATAAGCACCATGTGACCATGGATTAGGAGTAGCAAGACGTCTAGGGATTCCATTTGGTACATTGCTAGATGGTGCATATGATACTCCAGTCCAGACAAGCACCATCAATGGCACACCATAGTCAGCAACAAGACCTCGTAACCACCCTGCGAATACACATGTATGTTCCCTGTGCAGTTAGAAAAATTACCTAAATTACAATCTATTTACTCCAGTACATATTGGAAAGTTATAGAAGGATGACCAGTGCAATCAATCCATTTCTTTTAGCTCTCTAAATCCATCTATTACGATTTGGATTTGAATTTGAAAATTTGCTTCAGTTCAAAGCAAAAGGATACAAACATCCCTGTCCAGTGTCCACTACAACTGAACATTAGTTACTTCATACGAAAGTATGTACACTTACAAACATAAATTCACACTTGGAAATATCCCAATTTTTTATAAGTGCTACAACTAGAGTGATGGAAATCAGGAATTATGTTCAAAAGCCAGGAATAGCCCAACGCCTTTCTGGTTAGCTATCTACATTAAAGTTGCAATAACAAATATGCCATTAGGCATGGCTTGAAATTGATGAATCACTGCAGAACTCAGGCATAGAAAGATGGCAATTGCAGAGGGCGTTTTCAAGATACCGGTTACAAAATCCATAGCATATAATAGCACACATTGAGAAACTCATAATGCCCTGTCTGTTGAATATGGTAGCCAATTTTCTCACAGATTATACTGCAGAGTATAAAATTACTCATAAATTAACCTAACACACAAGGATCAGAGAGAGAGAGAGAGAATAAATATGTGAAAAGGAATAGAGAAAATCAGAAAGGGAGACAAGTTAGAGAAAAATGACTGCTACTAGACTAAATTCTTTGAATTATGCATACCTGTCCCATAACGCCAAGATCGTGCTTTGCGGCTCTTTAGCCCAGAAAAAAGGAGCGCAAATGTGAGAAATAGTGCAAACATTCCATTACCAAAACGCCATGAAGTTTGGAACTGAACAAGAGTTGGATCTTCCCCGTTAGGAATACGGAATTCATCCACAGCACCCTGTAGCAGGTAGTTCAATACGCTGCATCAGTTATCTTCCAAAGTTAGCCTTGATCTTTCTTTACTGTATTCCAATATTGAAGGGGCAGAATGTTTCAGCTAATCTATAGTTCACATTTCGAATGTTATTAGATATTTTCTCCCAAGGCACTGTTGAAACATGTTATCGGGACTCTTTTCTTAGTTTTCTCCGTTGGTAAACGTTGCATTTAGAACCGACAGCAATTATATTTCCAAGCTATTAAATTCTTCACACATGAGAAGACATACAATATAATATATGTGACAGCAAGAGAAAGTATGTTATAAATATCTATAAGCATTTATATGTAAGCTAAACTCTGAACTGTGTTATCCTTAAGATTGATACGAATAGAACAATCTGTAATCTGAAATATCCGTAGAACCTTACAGTTATTGCCTGTTGCATGAATAGCATTGCAATCAGCAGACCAAAAAGTTCACCAGCTAGGCGGGTAAATCTGTTAATAATTGAGCATGCACCCAGGATTGCAAGCAAGATCAATAAGAATGATGTCCAGACACACACCCTGCACACGAAAGAGCAGAGCAGTTATTTAGTGAAAAACACATACAATATACAGGAATTGACAGATGACCCCTGGAAATCTTGGCAAGACAAATTTATAGCCGTCAAACATGAATGATCATCTTGTTTGACATGACAAAGGTCTGCAGTGAAATCTATACCATGCTGCCCAAGCCAAAAACAATCTTGAGCCCAAATCTGCTCTGTCTTTGGCAAATTTATACATGAATGTATACATTATTACAGTTGGCTCAGCCACTCCAAGAATTAGCAAAGGTTGACCTCCAAAAATTGAATGTATGAGTCCACAAATGGCAGTGGATGCCAAGGTCTGAGCTCCAGTCAGAATACCATCTGCAAGAGCCAAATTCAGATTTTAAATTTCAGGTTGCTGATTTTTATTTAGTTTCGTGCTTAATTTATTAAATCGGTCCAAATATTTTTTAAATAAAAAGGTCCTGAAACGTCTGTATTTATGTGAAAGGCCAACCAACTGAAGATGGCAGCAATTCCTACCTGTGCTCCTGTGCAGTTGTTCTCCAAATGATATCACTGGAATGGCTGAAGCAAAGAATATGTAAGTTGTGGGAGCAAGGATTCTGAATATGACCAAAAAAGACCAGTTAGTGAGTGTAAACAAACTTGTCTATGGATGTAGATATTTTGCAATGGCCATTCTCAAGTGTATTAAGTGCCCTGACAAAAAAATTGCAATGTCTTGTATCTTTTCTTTATTTTTAAACCCACGTAGCTGTTAGCTTGTAAGGTTCAAAAAGTTTACGAGGCAGACCAAAACAACCGTCCAAGTAAATTTTAACTTCCAACTTCCAATTCCAGTAAAATAAATTTTCTAGCATAAAAGGCCAACAAAAAAATCACATATTGCAATTCAAGCATTCCAAATGTTTAGTATCCTCTTCAATTCAAAATATAAGCACAAAATGCAGTGTGTGTCATGTAAGCACCTGTATCCTGCGGTGAAGCCACCAATCCAGTCTTGCTTGTAACACAGTAATCTTCCTTTCAAATCATTCTTGATACCTCGGAATGGGACAAAAGTTTCCTCCATTTCAAGAATTAACAAGTTGAAGATGAATATAATATTTTTTCTTCAGCAATTGAAATGTGGATAAAGGGATTAAGAAAGTAACACAGAACATAAAAACACCTATATGGAAGTCGAGCAACTGTGATGACAACTACATTTCTATAAGGAATTTTTTGGACAGAAGTCCACCGTATTTGTTAAAGCCTCAATAACTACAGGCAAAAATGGCCCAATATTAACAGTATAAAAAAGCCTCTTATATCAGATACGGGACAAAACTTGGATCTCCCTCTAGAGGTCAAAATTCAAAACTCCTAATGTTTCAGCAAAACTGTATAATTACAGGCCGAATTGTGTTCGTTTGTACAAAGGGAATTCTTTGTATTAACATTTGTTCTACAGAAGTACATCCTCTTTATATTGTTTCTGAAGCTCAAAGATCAGAAACGTGAATAACCAAGTGAACAGCTGAAACATGTTCTATACAGAACATAATAAGCTTCTCCAGAGAAATTCTGGGGTCAAATTTACAGTTGGGAAGAAAACTGGCTAAGGATGAAGGGGAGAAAATCTGTCCTGAGCCATACTGTGATTCCGCCAGAAAACTTGAGTGAATTTTCTAGAATTACTTGAAAACTGGCTAAGGATGAAGGGGAGCAAATGTGTCCTGAGCCATAGCTTGATTCAGCCAGAAAACTTGGTGTGAATTTTCTAGAATTACTTGGATTCCATAGCTGAAGACATACAACAAGAATTTGACTCTCTATATTGGACATCTGCTATCTAAGATTGCAACTAACGAGAAGCCATCATGTCAAATAGCATAGGCATGGATGCAGAGAAATTAAGGGGAAAAGATGTAGGCTTCAATTTTGATGGAGGTAAGATTCATACTGAAGACTTCTGTCCAAATTCCATCTGCCTTACCAACTCCATCAAAAGTACTGGATACGAAGTCCATCTAGATTGGAAAGCTGTTGGGTTTACATACTGGTTTTCTTAGCAAATGCAGAAGTCAACGTTTAACAGCTACTGAATTCCGAGGCATAACAGGGGAAGTTAAGGAGCGAGTCTATATGATTCCATGGCAATATTTTCACATGTACCCAACAGAGAGCATGAGAATTTAAGGCGCAACGAATCTGCTCTGCTCCATCAAAAAACAAAGGAGGATGTATTCAAGATACGTGCTTATATCTTACATTTTCTTATCAAGGCAAAGAAGAGGATAAGGGTATCAGCTCACTGCATGAAAAAGAAAAAGGCCCTGGTACTGACTTTACATGGGTTTACCAACTAAAAGCTGGAAAATTCACACCAGTCGGAAACAATGACAATACAGAGATGCACTGTAACGTATCCAATCACATTGCCTTCTTCTCGATCTACAACAACTCCGCGCAGGTTTTCTCTATATGAGAGGACATTGGTGAATATATAGTTCTTTATGCTTGTGACATCCATATTCCGTAATGATAGAGATGGCTTGGTTTTAAAAAAGAGTCAACAGTAGATCATGCCCAAATGCAGAGGGTAACAACTGGTACCTGTTTGCTCAGCAAATTATGGATGCATATACTACATGATGATGATGGTGCTGCTGATGCTAACACAGGGTCAGCATCCAGCTGTTAACTGCCAAACAATTCACTCCCTGTGCGCTTAATGAGCAGGAAATATTGCTCCTGCATGTAGATAGATTCACTACGAATTAATATTTACACTAAAGTGTAGAGGAATTAAAAAACTACTTTAAAATAAGAAATACACAATTTTTTTAAATAAAAAAATACATTTTGATAGAACCTCAAACATATATACATATTTATATATTTTTACACTGTAAAAGATGTTTCACTGAAGTACGCTAGCACACCCGTACCACTTTATTTCATCACTAGTCACACTTGCCATTTTATCACAAATAACACCTAGCCAATCACACTATGATATTACATTAAAACAAAAAATAAGCATAACATTTAACATCACAGCACCACTTCCCAAAAAAATATACATGAAGAGTCACTCAAACAATGTTAATAATATGAAAGAATAACTGATTTGATTTTCATGCGTTTTTCTTTTGTTACGATGGAAAATTGGCCTTTGTTTTTATGTAAATCCAGTGATTGTATTTTTCAACGAAGTAATAATGTTTTTTTATTGGTATGTTTTGTCTTAAAATTGACATTTACTTTTAGAAGATATAAAGAGAGTTTTTTCAAAAAATTTCAATATTTTATTTTACAATTATATATCTCTTATCAGATATTAATTATAAACGGTTTAAAACATATTTTTACTTTATTTATTTTAAATAATATCAAAATTGGAAGAATTGATTTGCAAAGTCCATTTTAGGGTCACTAGATTTGGGGTTTTTAACTTTTCAGAGTCATTTTGATGCATCAAACAATATTTTATTTTTTGGGGTCAAAACTTTCTGATCACAAACTCACAATCCCTTGACCGACTTTGTTGACCACCATGGTATAAGTGGATGCCATATTAGCGGTCATTACTCACACATGTAGGGCTAGTCACTTGTAGACTTTCAAAAAGATTTTATAAGGTCCAAAACCTTATCACTAATTGAGGATTGAGGATGCAAAAACCTTAACCTTAGAGGACTATCCCGCTATATTAAATACTGACTGTAGGATGACAAATGGTTTCATTCTTTTGTATTGTACTTGTTCCATAGTTGATCATAGCATCCAGAAGTGGGATTTGAGAGTATAATAGAGATAGGAAGAAGAGCTCATAGTAGTCGTTTAGGCCACAAAGTCATAGGGAACTCCATAGTGAGTGTCCCTTTCTTTGTATTTGCATTTTCATAACTGAAGGAAAAAAAGATCATAGGCCTCACTTTCTAGCTAGGTTTTCTCAATTTCCATGATGCATTTTGTATTCTATTGTGTGGATGGTGTGTATATTTGACCATTTTTTCATTTTCGTCTTCATTTATTTTCATAAATGTGAACCATAAGTAATAATTAAATCGGAATTTAAGGAAATAAATTGCATAATCTAAAATTTGAGAATATTATAAGATCTGTTATGATCAAATGTTCCACCAACTACAACTAGTTTCTAAAATAAATCTTCATATAAAAACAAAATTCTTCCAAACCAATCAAGCTAACAAAATTTAATTTACAAATCAACTTCACTTAAAATTACAGTTTTTATGTAATTTTGTAAAATGATTCAAACTAAATTTTATAAAAAAATAATTTCCAACTTCACATAGAACTACAATTATTATGTAACTATGTCAAATACTTTTAGCTACATAAACCAACCATTATTTCACATAGAAATACATTTTTTATATACTTTTATCAAATAATTCAAACATATAATATTGCATACTTCAAACCTATAATCTTACATAAGCCAACCATTATTTTAACTTGACGTTTCACTAATATAAAATCCTTTTGCTATCAGATTAACCTGCCAAAAAGTGTGAATCCTTACCATTTAACCTCTCAAATCCTACTATTTTGTCGATCGACCCTACCCCACCCACCTGCTCTCCTATCCTACTCATGCCTGAAACATTTATCTATCCCTTTATTTACAAATTGCCAGTAGATTATGTGCAGCAACTAAATTATTAACAAAACAGAAGTTCGTTTTGTCCATCGACCCTACCCCACCCAGCTCCTCGAAGCAGTTATCCATCCATTTATTTACAAATTGCCAATAGATTACTGTGCAGCAATTAAATTATTAAAAAAACACAAGTGAACTTTTGGCCTTGACATTCACTGTCATTTTGCAAAATACTGTTCTCTTTTAAAATTGACATTTACTTTTAGAAATTATAAACATAAATTCTTCAAAATTTTCCAATATTGTATTATGAACATAGATTCTTCAAAATTTTCCAATATTTTATTTTACAATAGGTATTCACTTCTCTCACTGTTAAAAAGATAAATTCTTATGCATTGACTTTTAACATAACTATCTTAAATAATGTCAAAATCTCATTACTTTTCTCAAAACTTATCATCTCAAAACTTATCAGAAACATAATCTCTACCTATGGCCTCAAATAGAACTACAGTTTTTGTGTACTTTGTCAAATACTTCCTCAAATAGAACTACAGTTTTTGTGTACTTTGTCAAATACTTCATTCAATCAAGCAGGTAATAAGGTAATAGTATATAAACCAACCATTATTTTAGCATGACGTTTTACTGGTATAAAAGCCTTGTACTATCACATTAACATGCCAAAAGTGTGTATCCTACAATTTAGCCTTTCAAAGACTGCTATTTTGTCAACCCACCATACCCTATCCCACCCACCTCCTCTCCCATCCTTACTCATGCCTGAAACATCAATCCATCCCTCTATTTACAAATTGCCTGTAGATTACTGTGCAGCATTTAAATTTAAAAACAAAACAGAGTGAACTTTTGAGCGCATTCATTGTCATTTTGCAAAATACTTGTTTGGGCTACAAAACCTTAATAATGTGAAAAGGCTGGAAAAAGTTAAAGTTGGAAATTGATAAGGGTAGCATCATCTCTTTTGTTTTTTTAATGTATGTTTTTATAGTTAATCATAATTGTTGCCAAACTTATCAAAACGTTTTAAAACTTTTTACACAGTTTATTTCTGAAAAACTTCATAATAATCGTTTTTTATTATCAATTTGTTAAAGGCTTTATGTATATATTTCTTAAAATATTCAGTTTTAATCATAATTACTGCTAAACTTACCCAAACGTTTTAAAACCTTCTACACTTATTTATGAAAAACTGCATAACTAGCACAGCCGCAAAGTCGCTGGTGAACGCTGAAAGGCGATGCCAAATCTTCCTCCCGGACTGCTCAAACTCACGGACAGCTGAAACGCACATAGAGCTGAGGAAATCTAAAAGTTAATTTCAAATGTGGTAATTCTAAAGGTTAATCAGTTAAACGTGGCAATCATATGGTGGTACAATAATTTCTTAATATGATTAGGTAAATGTTAAAAAGTAAACAGGTGCATTCAAAATACAAGGGAGTTATGAAGAGTAAATCACATTTATTGATTTGGGAGGACGACTAAGAATATGCCAACATCTTCAATTGTTAGCCATCAGATTAAAATTTTAAATTAAAAGGTGATTAATTGTGCCCATCTCCAATAAATACACACCTTTAGACATAATCATATTTTATTATCAATTTGTTAAACGCTGTGTGTATATATTTCTTAAAATATTCAGTTTTAACGATGAAAGAAAAACCAGAAAATTACCCACCATCCTCGCTCTAATGCATTAAGATAATGGATAGTTATTTCCACACGCAACTTCACCAAACTTTGAAAATGATCAAACAGCTGTTGAGAACAGGAGTCGACAAAATAAAGGTCGACTTTATGAAGTCCAGAAATAAATAAATAACATTGCATGAGTGAAATAATGATCAGGCAATTCATTGTTTACGAGACCTACGACCGTCGTAGTCGATTTTTGTTACGTAATATGGTACGTCTGATTTAGTCTTCTCCTGTTGCGTGCTATTATATCGACGTCATGAATGTTTTTATTATTTGGAGTTGACATTGAAACACCAATGAACCTTCATTTTTGTTATTTATTTATATTAAAATGCATTTTTTTTTCCTGAGTAAAAGGTCACACATATGCACGCTCTTGTATTTATATTATATACATCTGTAAAGATATACACCAGTAATATCTGTTATGATATTATACACACGTATTGATAGCATTAATATGATACGCAAAAGTCACAGAATTGTGGATTAAATGCAATTATAAATTAAGAATAGCTTTCCAATTTTCATGGATATGAGCATATTTGGTAATATTCGAATTGATACATAACAATGTCAACTTTATTATCTAAACAGGTCTTTAAGAAAATGACTGATGTTCAGTGGCCGTAATTAATTAATTTTTTTTTTTTAACGTTAAGTTTGGTGATCGCAGTTAATATTCAAATTAGTTAATACTTAGTTTTTA
Organism: Picea engelmannii; assembly: GCA_009831015.1. Taxonomy (NCBI): domain Eukaryota; kingdom Viridiplantae; phylum Streptophyta; class Pinopsida; order Pinales; family Pinaceae; genus Picea; species Picea engelmannii. The sequence continues at coordinate 788,005 of ML781264.1, forward strand.
TTTCAAAATTGGTAAAAAGTTTATTAATTTTTATTTTTTATTTATTTTAAAATATATATAATAATAAGTATATTTAAGTATTATAAATATTTGAATAAAAATATCTTACTTAAATCTTTTCAATTCAAAATTGGTAAAGAGTTTATTATTTTTTATTTTTAAATATATATAATACAAGTATAGTATATTTAAGTATTATAAATATTTGAATACACATATCTTACTTAAATCATTTTCAAGTTGTATTGATAAAAGTTTATTTTTCTATAGACATTATTTCATGCATGTAATTGCAATCTATTATTCTTTTCAACTTGTATATTATATATTTTTATTTAGATATTATATCATGTATATGCTTCCAATGTGTGTTTATGTGGATTTTGATATTTTTATTTATATATTATATATATTATTTGACATAATATTATCACTTACATATATATTAAATGTAGGAAAGATCATCTTCCAACTCTTGTGATCTTGTGGTGGCATTATGTAAGATGTAATTTCTTTTCCTTATTATAAATAAATAAGAATTCTTATATTTTATAGGGAGATTCTGTTTTGAACTTTATTAATAGTATATATATATATATATATTTTTTATATATTTTCATTTTTAATATGTTTATTTGTCATCATATATTTTATTATATATATTTTTAAGACTTTGAAGTTGAAGTAGTCATCTAAATTACAGGGCGAGTGCAAATTAATGATAGTCTCTCATAAAACATTAGTGACAATGAAAATATGGAACCAATAGTGTGTTGACTTAAAAGAATGATTTGAGATACTTTTACAAGTAATTTGATTATGGTGTAAGAAAATGACATGCAGGAAATTAGTACTTAAATGACGTAATGTCCTTAAAAAAATACTTGTAGATAAAATTTTAAGGGGAGGGAAAACGAAGCTTATAGGGCCCACATGCCATGAACACATCTTCAAACAACCACATGAGCCCTCTAAAGGGGATATTCATGTTCCAATAGGAATGTGGTTTTTCTTATAATGCCTTGGATAGTAGGGATGGGTCTCAAAACCTTGCTAATGAATATGAGAGAAAAATAAAACCTTTAGATGAAGCTTCTAAAGACCAAGGGCCATGAACAAGGCCAAAAAAAAGTCTTATAAATATTCAGATAAAAATATCTTACTTAGATCTTTTCAAATTGCATGACATCTTATCAAAAGTTTATTTTTCTTTAAACATTATTTCATATATACAATTGCAATTTATTACTCTTTTCAACTTGTGTATTTTTAATTAGATATTATATCATGTATGTGGTCACAATTAATGTCTATGTGCAATTTCTTTTTCGATTATAACTTTAGATTCAATGCAAGTGCAATTTTAATTATTTTTTTTTTTAGCAAGCAAGATCCATTTGACAAAATATTATCACTTATATATATTAAATGTAGGGAGGATCATCTTCCCTAATCTTTTTGTAACAATATACAAAATGTGATCTCTTTTTTTATAATAAGAAGTGTTATATTTTATTGGGGTACTATGTTTAGAATTTTATTAATGATATTATTTTTTTATATATTTTCATTTTTAATATGCTTATTTATTATTATATTTTTTATTTTTTTTCAAGAATTTGAAGTTGAAATAGTTATTAAGAAATTGTTAGGGTTGAGAGTAAATTAATGACGGTCTCTCATGAAGAAAATTAGTGACAATGTAAATATGGAAAAATAATAGTGTGTTGACTTAGAAGGATGATTTGAGATACTTTTACAACTAATTTGATTATGGTGTCAGAAAATGAAATGTAGGAAATTAGTGTAGGCATTGAGTACCTAAATGATGGAATGTATTTAAAAATGTTACACTTGTAGAGAAAATTCCGTTCTTGTGCGAGACTATTTTTCAAAAGTTTTGATGTTAAACTAATATTTTTGAAAAATTATAAAAATCATCATAGCCTTGAAATTACGAGGTCTAGCATCACTACAAGGTTTGGGAGTCTTAACATAATCAAACAATCTTTTTAAACATTGTAGTCTTTGTCTATACTAGTGCAACACACACAAATAATAACAAACATTATTTAAAAAAAATCATATATTTGGAATATGCATGGATCTATATGTGTGCAATTTCATTAGCGATGGATTTGTGTAGCTAATTTAGAAACAACAAGAAAAATGGAGATATTGAGAGGCATTTCGAAAAGGGACGTTTTGTTCTTTTTTATAGTCCAAACCAGCAGGATTGTCATAGCAAACCTAAATTCGAAGCAATCTAGTCAACAAACATGTGGGTGCATAGAAGAGTTCCCACTGATAAAATTGAATTTCAAATAGTGATCACCTGGTTTTATAAACATGCAAATGCTAATAACACATGCACATTCCAAAATGTGTGTGTTATTTCTAACATAAATGTTTTTTTAGTAATTTCACAATAAATTTTTATTTGGGCATCCTTTTTAGAGTTATTTAGCTTGTTGGAAAGGATTTGAAGAGCTCTACAATGTTTACATCATGATGTTTTTATGTTTATGCAAATAATTTATTATTTTCAAAAGAATATAAAATGAATGTATAGGACATGATCGATACCTCGAATCACCAACCACCACATAGTCCCTGTAATGGGGATATTTTACCTCCAATGGTAAAATTGTTCTCTTAGGATTTGTTTTGCACAAGGGATGGGTTTTGGAGACATGACCATTGTAGGGGATGGAAATATGGTAATTACACTCTAAAATGAAGCTTATAGGGCCCACATGTTATGAACAACCAGATGGACCCTCTAAAGGGGTTATTCAGCCTCCAAGTGGAATGTGATTGCTCTTATAATGCCTCAGATAGTAGGGATGGGTCTCAAGGCCTTGCTAATGAATGTGGGAGGAAAATAAGGCCCTTAGGCCCTAGATGAACATTCTAGAAACCAAGGGCCATGAACAAGGCCACAAAACACAACACATATAATGCATAGGAGATCATTGTCCTTAGATTGGGATATGGGCACCAATATGAGTTTTTAGCATTAGGGATGGGTCTCAGACCATGGTTGGGGAAGAAATTGAGGGAATTATATCCTAAATTGATATTCTTGAACTAATGGGCCATAATCAAGGCTTTGAACCACAACATAGACCCTTTAAAGTAGATCTATGGCATACAAGTGGGATATGGGCACAGTCGAGAGTTTTTTTGTAGTAGGGATGGGTCTCAAGGCCTTGACGATAGTCAAGGGAGGGAACCAAGAGAATTTCACCATAAATTGATTTATTGGGCTCATTGGCCATGAAAATGACCTCAAACCACAACACAAGCCATTTAGAGCTAATATTTGGCCTCCAAGTGGAATATGGGTACCATTATGAGGTCTTGCATGTTAGGGGATGGGTCTTCACTGGGTCTTAAGAAATTAACCATGTTCAAGGGAGGAAAATAAGGCCCTTTGGCTATATATGGAGCCTTTATGGATAAAGGACTACAAACAATGCCATAAACTGTATAACATGTCCTTTATAGGGGATCATTTTCCTTCGAGTGAGATATGGGTACCATTATGATGTTTTGTGCATCGATGATGGATCTCAAGGCCTTAATCATTGTTGGGGGATAAATATAGGGAATTATACCCTAAATACATATTCTTGGGTTAATGGGCAATGATCAAGGCCTTGAGCTACAATGTGGGTCCTCTAAAAGAAACATTTTTCATACTTGTGGACCCTCTAAAGGACAATTATAAAGGGTTTTTGTGCAATAGGGATGGGTTTCATGGCCTTGAACATGATATAGGAAGGAAAATAAGGTCCTTAATCCCTACATGAATCTTATAGGTCTTATGGGACATGAAATATTCCAACTTAAACCACCAACAAAACCCTTTAGAAGTGTCCTTGAGTAGGATATGGGTACCATTATGAGGTTTTACACACAAGAGATGGCTCTTAGGCCTTTGGCCCAAAATAAAGCTTCTATGGCCTTGGTCCTTGAACTAGGCATAAAACCACCACATGGACCTAGATCATTGGCTTTTTGGTGGGGTATGGGCATCATTAAGAGATTTTCCATACTAGGCATGGGTCTTGGTGCCTTGGCCATGGTTGATGAAGGAAAATAAGGGTTGTAGGATCTAAATTAATTTTCTAGGGATAATAATTCATTGATGACACCTTGAACCACCAAAAAAACCTTGTAGATGGAATCTTTGACCTTAGAATGAGATATAGGAACTTTTAGAAAATTTTAGACACAATGGATGGGTCTCAATACCTTAACCATGGTCATGGGAGAAAATGAAGAGTCTTAGGACCTAAATGAAGCATTTAAGGATAATGAGCCATGAACAAGTCCTTGAACCACTACAAAGGCCCTTTAGAGGGGATGTTTTGTAAGGTACCAGATGTATTATGCAAAGAAAAAAAAAACTATGATGAATACCAACAAAAACAATAGAATATAGAGAATAATAACACCATAAATGATACCTTTATTGATAGAAAGCCAATTTCACTTGCCTCTTCGAGAGGGAAACCTCCAACAGAGCAAAGTTTGGTTACAAAATAATTCTCAAGACAATAATTTCCCATGCCTTGTAATCCTATTTATGCTAATTCTATCTTCTGAAGAACATTCTAGAGAAAGATATTTCTAGAAGCAAAAACTTCTATTAAGTCTTCTTGAATTAGGTTTGTTCACATTATTATATAGGCCTTATTTACTAATGCCGACCTTTATTACATAGAAAAAATATTATTCTACCTATGTGAGGAGTTAGGGAGGTTAGGTCCCTAAGATTCCCTCCCCCTTGAAAAAAAACCCCATCCTCAAGGCTTGAGATGGGGAAATTGTTGCAGAATGGTAGTTGGCTCCCAAGTGGCATCTTCTGGTGGTGTATCCTTCGACTAAACTAAAAATTCCTTGATGGTGCATTGATGGATACAATGCTTGCATTAGTCCAAGACTCCTTATGGTTGCAACCAAATGGATCCTTCTTCATCCAACTCAGGGAGATTGGTTTGAGTCTGGCACTTAGTTCCAATAACTTTATTTAAGCAAGAGAGATGAAAAATAAGATGAATATTATAGTGTCTGGGAAGAGCTAACTGGTAGGCCTCAGACCCCACTTGCTTGAGAATTGTATAATGACCATAAAAATTAGGGGCAAGTTTCTAGAAATGTGTATCTTTGAGTGAAGTTTTATTATAAGTTACATACCAAGAAACACTTGGTCATGTTCAACAAATTAACATTTTGAATGAATCTGATATGATTTTTGCTTCATGTGATTCTGAGCCATGACCAAAATTTGTTTGAGGGTATGGAGAATGGTCGCGCAGACTATAAGAGTGTTGTCGACCTATTGAACCTTGGATACACATGGTAGGTAGGAGAGAATAGATAGTGGATTTTGAACGTATATCGCTTCAAAGTGATTCATGTGAGTTGCATCATGGTAAGATGTGTTGTACCACCGTTCAAATAGGGGTAACCATTTAGCCCACTGAGTTTGGAAGTCAAATGAAAAACACCGCAAATATGTATCCAAACACTTGTTTACAACTTCAGTTTTAACACCATTCTAGGGATGATATGTGGTGCTGAGATGAAATTAGGTTGCTTGAATCCTGAATAATTCTTGCCAAAAATTGTTGGTGAAAGTTTGATTACAGTCGGAAACAATAGAGTGAGGCATGCAATGGAGTTTGAATATATTATCCATAAAAAAATGAGACACTATGGATGCGGTGAATGGGAGTTGAAGAGAACATAAATGAGCATATTTGGAAAGACGATCTACTACAACCATGATGAATGATTTATTTCCCAATTTGGGTAAGCAAACAATGAAGTCCATAGAAATATCCATCTAAATAGTAGGTGGGATTGGGAGCGGTTGGAGTATACCTGGAGTTTTGCTGGTTTCTCCCTTATTGTGTTGACATGTATCACATTCGACCACAAAGGTGTGGATATCATGTTTCATACCTTCCCAGAAAAAAAAAAGTTCGATACATTCATAGGTTTTTTTAAACCCTTAATGCCCAATTGTGGGTGAAGAATGAAGTTTAGAGATCACAATGGATTTAAGGTTCAATTGTTTGTTTAAATACATGCAAAATTTATAGTGCATCTCTTCATTATGCCAAGTGTATCCCAAAGAATCTTGAGAATCCTGTTGTAGTTGTTGGATCATGAGAGAAAGTTTGGGGTCTTACAACCATTCCTAGCGAGTGGCTTGAAGCCAATTTTCTACAATGAAATAGAGGGAAAAGAGGGAACCTTCTACTTCATATTTTCTTGAAAGAGAATAAACAACCACGTTTTCCTTTCCCTTCTTGTAAATGATCTCATAATCATATCCAAACATCTTGGTCACCCATTTTTGTTGCTCCAGGGATGAAATTTTGTGTTCCATAAAATACTTGAGGCTACGATGATTAATTTTAATTTGGAAGTGTTTCCCCAATAGATAAGAACACTAGAGATCCATTGCATGAAAAATAACCAACATTTCCTTTTCATAGGTTGGTTTTCCCAAATGTAACTCTAAAATTTGTTTGTTAGTGAAATCCAAAGGTCGACCATCTTGCATGAAGATTTCCCCAATTCCTTTCCTTGAAGCATCACATTCCAGGAAAAAAGTGTTGGTGAAATATGGAAGTACTAGGACAAGAGTCATGAACATAGCCTCTTTCAAGCTGTGGAAGGATTGATTAGCTGTGGGAGTCCAACTCAAAGCATTCATTTTAAGGATAGCAGTGGGAGGAGCTAGAATTTTACCATAATTCTGAACAAACTTGCAATAATATCCCATTAAACCCAGTAAACCACATAATATATTAATATTTTTAGGGTGAGTCCAATCCTTCATAAATTCATTTTTCTTAGGATCCACACATACACCATCCTTGCCAAAAATATGACTCAAGTAATCAAGTTCAAAGGATCCAAGAGCGCATTTAGATTATTAGAGAAAAAGTTTGTGATTAGACAATAGGTATAGAAATTGATCCACATGGATGAGATGTGATTTCCAAGTTTTATTATAGATGAGAATAACATCAAAGAAAACTAATAAAAAAAGACGGAGGAAAGGACATAAGGCATGATTCATGATACTTTGAAAAGTGGAAGGTGCATTACACAGGACAAAGGGAATGACCAAGAACTCATAGTGACCCTCATGAGTGTGAAAAGCAATTTTTGGGATATCTTCCTCTTTCATACGTATCTGGTGGTAGCCTGAAGATAGGTCAAGTTTGGTAAAGTATTGAGACCCACTTAATTCATCCAAAAGATCATCAATTATAGGAATGGGGAAATTGTCTTTGATTGTGATTTTGTTGAAGGTGCAAAAAGAAAAAACACATGTGCCATGTTCCTTGTTTCTTGAGTACCATGACTACATGAGAAGAATAAGGGTTGGTACTAGGATGAATACCAATTTCCTCTAGCAATTTCTGAACAATTTTCTCAATTTAATTTTTCTAGGAAAAGGGATGATGATAAGGGCGAACATTGGGAGGAATACTGCTAGGGATCATGGGAGCCCAGGGAAGGGGGAATTCCTTTGGGATTGTTAAAAATATATTGGTCTTGGGATATTAGATATTGGAGGTCAGGATGCATAGTAGGTGAAGGGGTCTCAACGACTTGAATGGAATGGAGTTGGGAAATAATGCAAGAATGACCTTTTTTGAGTAGCCTTTCCATTATGTGGGAACTGATGATCTATGGGGATCATGTTGTGATGCCTTGGATTTTATAAAGTTGTACCTCATGTTGGAATTTCATGGTTAAGTCCTTAAAATCCATGGAAATGGGGCCTAGTGTGCGTAACCATTCAACACCTAGAACAATGTCACAAATGTCCATGTTGATATAAAACATATGATATTTCAGGTGGCATTGACCAATTTGTAGGAGGAAATTTTCACAATGCCCCCCACATTTCATGGAACCTCCATTGGCAATCATGATTTGAAAATTGTTGACTGCATGGATATAGCAATTGATTTCTTATGAAATGCAATAATGAATAAAATTATGGGTGTTGCCACTGTCAACTTGGATGATGAAATTTCTATGCTTAATATTGTAGCCAATTAACCTCATGGTTTGGGGAGAAGAGAAACTAGTGAAGAAATTCAACGAAATCAACGGTTCAACTTAAGGTGGATCAAACAGTGGAGTAGGATAATTTTATTGCAGTATCTCTTCAACAGGGGGACATCAACATCCTTAGAAAATGATGACGCACGATCGCAACCCCTCGGGGTCCCTATGCCTGACCTCCCGGTCTATGGATCGTTCAGCTTATTTTATGAGCCGAAGCGGCTCCTTTTTGACTCCCTACTGGAATCTCCTTCCAATCGATCCACAGGTCCTTTCGAAAATTCCCCTATGCGAATAGCACTAGGCACGAGCTCCTTTCTCCCTAAGTGACCACAACACTATGACCAAGGGCCTAACCCAAAGTCACTTGTCGCAACTCATGATCTCGCGAGTTCGTGAGTCAAAGCTCCCGAATCCTCCTTTCCAGACTCATGATACCCAAAATGCCGATACGGGTATGGCTCCTCCTTGTCAGTGCCCTCTATGCGTGACCAACGGCTAGGCTAAACACTAGCTCCCGTCGCAACTTCGCGACTTCGCAAGTCGAAGGGTTGAGCTCTTATGCTCTTATCCCGTGAATCCCTAAGATGTGAGAAGTCAACGGAGTGTTGACTCCTTTCTCCAGGTGATGCATGTCCACCTATCAATCATGTGGGCCCCACCTTGTGGTTCTACCACGTGTTCACACAAGCCTCGACTCTCAACACTTCATGACTTCTGATGTCGAAAGTGACCCCTCTCAACCTTCGAACTCCCAATGCGCGATAGGCGATGAAGTTCCTGATCCAACAGTCCTCCCGTTCTCTGGATCCAATGGTTGTCCTCACTCCTCACGATTTCGTGACTTCACAACTTGGATCACCCAACCTTTGGGCTCTCACCTTGCGAACTTCCGAGTTCATGAGATCCAAATCCTGGACCCCTTCGGCACTTTGCCGATCCTTCGATCGCTGCCACCTGTCTTCCTCAGATGGACGGTCCTGATCTCTTCGCGACTTCACTACTCGTGAAGCCGAAAGACTTCCCTCTATAAGTCTCGATGTCCAAATCCCCGATATGGGCAATCTCGCGACACCGTCCTCCCATAGATGGAAAGCTCAGATTCTTTCACAAATTCGGGACTTTTGACGTCGAGTGTCCCGACCTCTTGTCCTTAGGACTCCCGAACTCTCGAATGCCGAAATCCCAATACCAACTTCTTCTGGGACTTTCACTCTGCTTACGAGGGTTTAAACCTCGAGCTCCTCTCGACAGATCTGACGACTGTCGGTTATTTTGAGAGAGATCCAACGGCTCGGAATCTCTTCAGCTCTGCGTGCTCTTCCACTGCTCCCTGGACGTGAAATCTTCAATGGTCTAGATCTCTTCGGCTAAATCCGATGGTAGTTGTGCTCCTCCTGAGCTTTTCCTTCCGAATCCTCAAAAGGATTCTGCGACTTCTATGCCTCTGCAGAGTCTTCACGCACACAAAGGTGTTATCTCTCCTAAGCTTTTCTGAGACTCAGACTCTTAAGGAACTCGGTCCTTTTTCCCTTTCTCCTTCAGATGGAGAAACTGATGCCTTCTTGACTATCCTTCACTCAAGCAACCTGATTGTTGAGTCTGCAGGGTGTTCAAAAACCTCAGAGAAGATCCTTTAGTGGATTCTTCTTCTAATTACAGAACTCAAAGAGTTCTCTCCCTGTGCCTATCTGCACACTGACTCAATGCCCTCCTGGCAGAGTTATACAGAACTCACAACAGAGTTACTGTCTTCTTTGGAACTCACAGCAGAGTTCTTCCTCTGTGCACTCCTTGCACTAGCTCAATGCCCACTTGGTAGGGCTTTACAGAACTCAAAGAGAGCTTCTGTCTGCAACTGTGTTCTTCTCCACAGCCTTGCCTCCTGAGGTGTTCAGCAACCTCAAAGACCTTCCCTGAGTTGATGATTTCAGCTCTTGTGCCCACTTGGCACGTCTTTGTTTGAATCTGCAGAGTTCAGAAATGCTTCTGTGCATTGGTATTCAAAACCTGTAGTGTTCTGTCATGCCCTCCTGGCATGAAACCACAAAGAACCTCTCAAGCCTGAAAATCAAAACAACTCCTGCAACTGCAAACCTACCGCATACATTCATAGCATAAATAGAACACGCACAGACATTCATTCAACATAGGAAATATGTAGGTAAAACTACTGTTTGTATTAAATGGCAAATGCCTATTTTTACAAGGTGTTCCTGAGCATGGCCTGTAACAAGGTCTCAACTCCTTCTCTTTCACACTCTCTCTCTCTTGTGCGTACTCCAACTATTACCAAAATGAGTTCCAAATTGATCTTTTACATGAGGGGCTCTTATAGCTCTTCCCTCCAATCTCACCTACCTTATTCAATTACATTGAATGCGCTGTCTAGTCCACAATCTGGATCTAGATCTCAGCCTTACAAACATTTAAGGCCTACCTACTTCTACGCCTGTGCGCATAGCACGACCCCATGGCTCAACAACCTACAACATTTTTTACATTCAAATTTCAAATTCGAAAATGAGGGCTGCGCCTCTCTTCAGCCTTGAATGCACATGCTGACGTGGCTGGCTGGCTGGCTAATGTGGAGAGATGCTCCTGCATCATACTCCTCAGCTACAAAATTCATGAGCTCTTGAACATGAGCTTCCACCCTCAGCTGTTGAAATCCTCCTGGATCCCAAACAATCTTCTGGAGTTGGCTCCTCACTCCACTTCCTTGCTGCTGCTACTACTGCTGTGCTACTGCTACTGCTTTTCTAATTAGCCTCTCCTCACTAGCAGTCCTTGCTGACCTGATCATCAGCTCCCTGATCTTCTCGATCACTTCGTCCAGCTGCTCCAGTGACTGGCTCTTCTTTTGCAGTCTCCTCAGCTGCAAAAATTGACTGAAATTGGGTAGATCACCATGATCTCCCATGCCATCTTCTTCATCTTCTGTGGCCTTAACTTGCCACCATGCTGCAAAGTTCAGCTCTATAGTCTTCATCACCTTTTCATCTCCCTGGCTGAAATCTCTAAGTGATTCCTCAGAATGCTCCTCTGCCAATACCTGCTCATGGCAGTCACCTGATGGCTCTGGATTGTTTAGAAAATCCTCTAGCATCTCTAGCTCCATCTCCCATGGAGTGATCAATCTGTCTGCCTGCTCTTCGAATTCTTCTGCTGCTAGCTTCAGTGCTGCAGCTTCCTCATCTTCCTGGCTAAAAGTATTGAGCCATTCCTCGGAATGCTCATTCTCTTCTTCTTGGGTAGCCTCATATATCTACTCCAATTCTTCTATGACAGTCTCAGCTGGCTGTCCTGCTTCTACTGTTGCTGCCTCAACCTCTGCAACGCAGACTTCTGCCTCCCCTTGGGCTAATGGTAGGAATACCTGAATTCCCCCAATCATTAGAAGGCTCCTCTGATCCTCCTCTTCTGTCAGCTCCTCAGGCTGATTCAAACTCACCTCTGAGTTTATGAGACCCTCAGATAGTCTCATCTGCTCATCCCTGCCCACCTGGCAAATTGGGATTTTCCTGCTGCCCTCCTGGTAGTCTAGGGAATCAACTGATCCCATCTCTATTCCCTTGCCCACCTGGAAAATTGGAAACTCTTGGCTTCCCTCCTAGCAGTCTATGAGATCCCACAGTGATCTCGATCCATTGCCCACCTGGCAATGTGAAATTCCCTGGCTATCCTCATGACAGTCTGTGAGATCCCGCAGTGATCTCAACTCTTTTCTCACCTGGCAATCGGGAATTTCCTCTCTACCCTCCCGACAGTGCTTGAGATCTTCAGCTGATCCCATTTCATCCTCAACATCACTGATATTTCTCCCAGTCTCCAGTTCACATATTGGAACCATTTCTTCTGGTTTGTTGAGGTTTTCAGCATGCCTCAACCATCCTCTTAATATCCTACGCTGTCTTCTAGCCATCAACTCCTTGACTGGCCATTTTTCTTTCGTCTTCATGGGCCATTCATATACCCATCGTGACTTTGCATTCTGTTGCATCTCAAATGCAAGTTCATCCATCCTTGACCTCATCTCGGCAAGTTCTTCATCCCATTCAACTTTGCTCACTAGCTCTGGGTCTTTCCTTCCAGCACTTGTATAGCCTTTAGTAGCCATCTTGTTGTCTATTTGCCCTGCTAGAAAATCTACTGCTGTCACTCTGACCCTGAGTGTCTCCAGCTTCTTCTATAGTCTTCTTGGCTACCTATGGACTGTTGCCTTCCTGCAAACAATCCGTACAGAGTTTCCCAGCACTCTGTCTTCTTTTTCCTTCTCCTCGCTTCCCTTGCCTAAAATCTACAGACAAGATTCAGGATCTGATACCAACTTGATGGCGCATGACCGCAACCCCTCGGGCTCCCTGTGCCCGATCTCCCGGTCTAAGGATTGTTCAGCTTCTTTTATGAGCCAAAGTGGCTCCTTTTTGACTCCCTACTGGAATCTCCTTCCAATTGATCCATAGGTCCTTTCGGAAACTCCCTTGTGCGAACGACACTAGGCGTGAGCTCCTTTCTCCCCAAGAAACCACAACGCTATGACCAAGGGCCTAACCCAAAGTCACTTGTCACAACTCACGATCTCATGAGTTCATGAGTCGAAGCTCCCGACTCCTCCTTTCCAGACTCACGATAACTGAAATGCCGATACGGGTATGGATCCTCCTTGTCAGTACCCTCTATGCGTGGCCAACGGCTAGGATAAATGCTAGCTCCTGTCACAACTTCGCGACTTCACAAGTCGAAGGGTTGAGCTCTCATGCTCTTATCCCGTGAATCCCCGAGATGCGAGAAGTCAACGGAGTGTTGACTCCTTTATCCATGTAATGCATGTCCACCTGTCAATCATGCGGGCCTCACCTTGTGGTTCTGCCACGTGTTCACACGAGCCTCGACTCTCAACACTTCACGACTTCTGATGTCGAAAGTGACCCCTATCAACCTTCAAACCCCCGAATGCGCGATAGGCGATGGAGTTCCCTATCCAACGGTCCTCCCGTTCTCTGGATCCAATGGTTGTCCTCGCTCCTTGCGATTTTGCGACTTCGCGACTTGGAGCACCCAACCTTTGGGTTCTCACCTTGCGAACTTCCGAGTTCACGAGATCCAAATCCTGGACCCCTTCAACACTTCTCCGATCCTTCGATAGTTGCCACCTGTCCTCCTCAGATGGACAGTCCTGATCTCTTCACAACTTCGCTACTCACGAAGCCAAAAGACTTCCCTCTATGACTCCCGATATCCGAATCCCCGATATGGGTGATCTCGCGATACCGTCCTCCCGCAGATGGATAGCTCAGATTCTTTCGTGAATTTGGGACTTTTGATGTCGAGTGTCCCGACCTCTTGTCCGTAGGACTCCCAAAATCTTGAATGGCGAAATCCCGATACCAACTTCTTCCGGGAATTTCGCTCTGCTTACGAGGGTTTAAACCTCGAGCTCCTCTCGATAGATCTGATGGCTATCAGCTATTCTGTGCGAGATCCAACAGCTCGGAATATCTTCAGCTCTGCATGCTCTTCCACTGCTCCCTGGACATGAAATCTTCAATAGTCCAGATCTCTTCAGCTGAATCCGACGACAGTTGTGCTCCTCCTGAGCTTTTCCTTCCGAATCCTCAAAAGGATTCTGCGACTTCTGCGCCTCTGCAGAGTCTTCACGCACACAAAGGTGCTATCTCTCCTAAGATTTTCTACGAATCATACTCTTAAGGAACTCGGTCCTTTTTCCCTTTCTCCTTCAGATGGAGAAACTGATGCCTTCCTGGCTATCCTTTACTCAAGCAACTTGATTGCTGAGTCTGCAGGGTGTTCAACAACCTTAGAGAAGATCCTTCAGTGAATTCTTCTTCTAATTACAGAACTCAAAGAGTTCTCTCCTTATGCTTATCTGCACATTGACTCAATGCCCTCCTGGCAGAGTTATATAGAACTCACAATAGATTTACTGTCTTCTTCGAAACTCACAACAGAGTTCTTCCTCTGTGCACTCCTTGCACTGGCTCAATGCCCACTTGGCAGGGCTTTACAGAACTCAAAGAGAGCTTCTATCTGCAACTATGTTCTTCTCCACAGCCTTGCCTCCTGAGGTGTTCAGCAACCTCAAAGACCTTCCCCGAGTTGATGATTTCAGCTCTTGTACCCACTTGGCACGTCTTTGTCTGAATCCGCAGAGTTCAGAAATGCTTCTGTGCACTGGTATTCAGAACCCGTAGTGTTCTATCACACCCTCCTGGCATGAAACCACAAAGAACCTCTCAAGCCTGAAAATCAAAACAACTCCTGCAACTGCAAACCTACCACATACATTCACAGCATAAATAGAACACACACATACATTCATTCAACACAGGAAATATGGAGGAAAAACTGTTGTTTGTATTAAATGGCAAATGCCTATTTTTACAAGGTGTTCCTGAGCACAGCCTGTAACAAGGTCTCGGCTCCTTCTCTTGCACACTCACTCTCTCTTGTGCATACTCCAACTATTACCAAAATGAGATCCAAATTGATCTTTTACAAGAGGGGCTCTTAGACCTCTTCCCTCCAATCTCACCTACCCTATTCAATTACATTGAATGGCCTATCTAGTCCACAATCTGGATCTAGATCTCAGTCAGACAAACATTTAAGGCCTACCTACTTCTACGCCTGTGCACATAGCACGGCCCCATGGCTCAACAACCTACAACATTTATTACATTCAAATTTCAAATTCGAAAATGAGGGCTGCGCCTCTCTTCAACCTTGAATGCACACGCTGACATGGTTGGCTGGCTAGCTAATGTGGAGAGATGCTCCTACATCAGAAATGGCCATAGAAATATTTTGTTCCTTACACTTGTGCCCTGAAAAATATTTTTCATTGCAATTATAGAAAAGACCCTTAAGTTGGCATTCAACCATTTCTTCCTAGGTTAATCTTTGTATCTTGAGAGGAGTGGCAGGGGGAGAGGGATTGGTGGGTCGAGGGAAGGGAATAAAGGAGGGTTTCTAGTTTTTCGAAGAGACTACCTATTGTGCTTCCTTGGCACGTTGAGTATCTTCCATCAAATATTGGGGACGAGCCATCAGGACTTTGGCTTGGATGTCATCCTTTAGGCCACTAATAAAATATTTCCTGAAAAAGGCATCAGACATGCCATATGTTCTAAAATACAAGTGATAAAAGGAAATGATATAGTCTTCCACTATGCCATACTATTTCAGTTTGGTCAAACGTCCCAAATGGTGTGTGTCGGTGTCAAAGTGTTCATAAATATCTACAATGAACAGTGTCCAAGAAACATACCCTTTGCATGTTTTTTTACTCCATTGCCACCATTTCTAGCCTTTAGGATCTAGATAAATGACACCGTAGCAAAGTTTATCCAAATCATCATTAATGTCATGAAAGGATAAATAATGTTCCATTTGAGTGACCCATCCTATGGGATCCGAGCCATCAAATTTGTTCTCCTCAACTCTAGGAAGATGTAGGTCATCATGAAGGTGAAAAGCTTGGGAATGGGAGGAGTCAATGTCTTCATGGTAGGAAGGTTTTTCATAGGAGGTAAGTTTTAGGGATTGGATCATCCATTTGTTGATTTGGGCTTTGAGGGAGTACAAATGGCCATTGAGGTTATCCATTTTGGAATTGAGGGAACCAATGTTGGAATTGATTTTCTGGATGTCACTCTTATTCTGATTTTTTTCAGTGATCAAGGCAGTGATTTATTGGTTGTGAGTGAGATTCATTTTTGAATAAGAAAAATGTGGGTAGGTGGGTCTACCCAAAAAAGGATTACAGGTGAGGGGTACCATGGTGATCAGGGAGAAGAGAGGAATCCAATGGAATAAGTGGCAAATAAGGATGCTGGGAAGGGTGGGTGGGTCCACAGGAAAATAGATTATAAGTGATAGGTACCACTGTGATTAGGGAAAAAAGAGGAATCTAATGGGAAAGGTCTCAAATAAGGGTGATGACCTGAAGAATATTGTAGTGAAGGAATGCCCAAATTGTTAAAAGAGAAAATTGTGTAGGAATTTTTCAACCTGGATGTAAGAGGCAGAGTTGCATGAAAACATTTCCCCTCTATTTCTATATTTTTATGTTTTGTTCCCAAGGGTTAGGTTTTTTAGGGTTCCTACAGACAAGGGTTTTCCTTGTGCTATAGATCTATGATATATGTTCAGGGTTAAATAGTATTAATTGGCCCAATATCTTAGGGAACCAACCAAGGAGGCTCAACCATACCCTTAGCCATACTACTCGATTACCCACGTAATAGAGAGTAGTCTTCCTGAGTATTTTTCTTAGTTCCACTATAGCAGTATGGAAATCGATAGGCTGATACAAATCTATTTTCAGGATACCTAGGGGATCCATATATACCCGAAGGTACATGGGAGTGATGGTCGTGGACAAATTCATTTAATGTGGTACTACTCGAATGGTTACCAACATGGGTTACAAAGGTTTCCAACAAGGTGAAATGTTTGTTTTGAGTAACCCGTGAAACCATATTTTTTTTCCTGCATGTTGTCTTTCCTAGCCACAATTTTACTCACTTAATGATAGATCTATGTTCTTTAAATATGTCGATAGTAAACGTCTCTACCCTAGAAAAAAAACTGTCCCAAAATTTTTGCAGAGGAAAGTTCTCTATTACCACTTGTAAGGTACCATATGTATTATGCAAAGAAGAGAAAAATAACTATGATGAATACCAACACAAACCATAGAATATAGAGAATAATAACACCATAAATGATACCTTTATTGATATAAATCCAGGTTCACTTACCTCTTTGAGGGGGCAACCTCCAACAAAGCAGAGCCCAGTTAGAAAAAAAAAATCAAGACAAGACTTTCCCATTCCTTCTACTCCTATTTATAACAATTATATCTTCTAAAGAACATTATAGAGGAATATATTTCTAGAAGCAAAAACTTCTGTTAAGTCTTCTTACATTATATTTTTTCACATTATTATATAGGCCTTATTTACTAATGTTGTTCTTTATTATATAGCAAGCATATTATTCTACGTATGTGAGGAATTAGGGAGGTTAGGTCCCTAACATGTTTGGTCTCCAATTGGAATATGGGAATCATTAGGAGGTTTTGTGCACCAATGTTGGGTCTCAGGGTCTTGACAATGGTAAGAGGAGGAAATAAAGGGCCTTAAGTCCTATATAATTATTTTAAGGATTTGGTCCATGAATGTGATCTCTATGCACCACATAAACCCTTTAAAAGTATTTTTTAACTTTCAGTGGGATATGGGTGCCTATAAGAGGTTTTTTGTATTGGGGATGGATCCTCGGATCATGAATATGGTCGAGTAAGGAAAAAAAGGTCATATGACCTAAATGAAGCTTCTAGAGTCCATGGGACAAAAGGAGGTCTTAATCCACTACACACATGATTTAGAAGGAATCTGTAGCCACCAATAGGGAAACATACACCACTAGGATATTGTTTTCACCAGGGATGGGTCCGAAGGCCTTGACCATGGTCATATGAGAACCATTACTAGGTTTTCCACACTATATGGCCTCTAGATATGACCCATGATCCAAGGATAAAATATATTGTCTTAGGTACTAAAATATGATTTTATGGTTGATGGACCATGCATAGGGTCTAAAACCACCACACAAGCCCTGTAAATGGAAAATTTATCCCACAATTATAATATGGAAGCCATTAAGAGGTTTGGCACCAAGTAAAAATTTAAGGAATTAAATATTGTATCTATGTATAGTATTCTAGGTGAATATTTTGGTTTGATAAAGCCATATAGGCACATAATGTAGAAAAATATTCAATAAAAAACACACAATTTACAATGAATCACTGTGAATCTTGTTGAATGTTATCAATTTATGCATATTTTAAAATAGGTAAATTTTTAAACCAAAAATTGCCAATTGACCGATTTATATTTTGAAAAACATTAGCCACTAAAAAAATAGCTATTTGGAAAAATAGGGATTGGTATCAAGGACTTGACCATGGTGTAAGGAAAAACGCTAGGGTTGTGTTGAGGCCACAACAAACCCCCTTTACTTTTTCTTTTACAAGTGAAAGGAAAGCGCCCACCCCACTAAAATTTCATCCCTAATGCCCAATCCTCTACTGCTTGAGCCTAGTGTTATTTCTCCACCTACCTTGAGGGAGTTGGGGGTTTAATCTTGATCGATGATTATCTTTGATGGGTGTTAATTATTCCTTTCAATATGATGATTTCAAATGTATTCATGATGATTATTGACCTATGATGTTTTTTGACATTTGTATGATGGAATTGACACATTATATTTGGACCTTTTCTAGTTTCTAAAGTGTTTGATTATCTAATATGGATGCAGGTTTTGATATTCTATTGTTTGTCTTGAATAAGTTTGTTTTTAAATATTTTATGAGTGGCTAATTCAAAGTCTGTATTCTCTTGCTTGCATGTTGTGGAAGTAATATCTTCATCTTTATGATCTTGTATATGATCACACTCTTTGGTTTCAGACTCTTAGCTTCAGTCACACAATCACTAATCCTTCTCATGATTTTGAGACTTAACACATGCATTTTTTAGGAAACTTATCTATAGCTATCTACGATTATTTTTCAATAGACCCAACACTCATTTATGATGTTTTCTTGAAGGCAAGGAATATAATGTTTATGGTGTATTTTTAAGTGTCCATTTAGTCACATAACTGATCTCATCTTTTTTGTGGTTGCATGAGTAGATTCACATGACCACTTCATTTACGTGACAACGCTAGCCTTGAGATGTATGTGGAGAAATCTCCCGATATTCTTCTTCTTGCCTATACTACTTTCTATCCTGATCTTTTCTATAATTTGAAGCCAACCACCAACAATATGGAATAAGCCTTGTCTTTCCCAAGCCTCATCCAGATTTGTCTTTCTATCACCATTGCAGTAATGAGGCCGAAGTATTGATCCTTATCCATAATATTGACCTTGATCCTTACCAATTTCCCCCTCTACGGGAAGAAAATTACCTTGGATTACAGTTTCACTAAGGTACGAAGCTCCCAAGGCTATCAGATCCACCTTTCTTGAAGAACCGTCCCTGAGCCCCTTTGGATTGATCTTTACCAGGTTCCTCTTTTGGACTTCCCTCTCTATGGAAACCTAATCCCAAGGCCTATTTATATTTACCCTTCTTTTATTATATCCTTTTCTCTAACCAAATATCGTAGTTGGATTCCACACGTCAAGAGATTTGCAACGACTATAACCATACTTAAATCTGAGTTTTAGATCAAAAGTTATGGCATCTCGAAGTTTCCAAGCCTTCATTCACCTTTTCCCCCTCATTTCCACATGGCATCCATGTGGCTCCATGTCACTTGTGCCATCCTACATGGAACTAACGTAGCATCCACCACCTGGCCTGTGGGGCCCTCATTTAAATCTTGAGTCCTCCTCTTCGTCATCGGGAAATTACCCGCTTAAGGTATCCCATTCTTCAAGCACCACCCCTGACGATGACACCCTCATACTTTTTTGTCATCGAAGCTTCATCTCACCTTGCTCTCAATCACCTAGATGACTAAATACTTCGATGATGATGCCCTCTCGAATAGATCCAACAACTCTCAAAAGTCAAATATCAATGACCCCAATCCCATCGGTGCCTCATGTTAGCTAGAAGTTAACAACCACCTCTCTAGCTAACACCTAGGACATGTGGCACTGCCATGACCTACCACCTGGTGTGACACATGGCACTTAGGATTCAACCCTAACCATTGCCTCAAAACTCCAAATCACCCTAACATGTGGCACATCACCCACATGACACATGGATCCATCCTTGGATTGATGTGTGGACTGAAACGACTATACACGTCTTCAAATGACATCAAGGCTTATCCAAAAAGGTGTTGACACATGTCCTATTCATCATCAAAGTTCTTCTCCATCATATTACATCTACTCATGTTATCATGGCTCCATTCTCCGATGATGACCCCACTCCAATGAATGACTAAGATCTACTCGCAAGGCTAGATCAACAATTAAGATTCAAAATGATCACCTAAATTCCTACACATTCAACTGGGCCCAATCTATTCCCATGCAATCATAAACTAACATGCATCACCCTAACCGTCTAGTTGGCATCCTTGTCACCCTAACATCACTCTACTTCTTCTCCAACAGATCCAATAGATGAGATTTCTCGGGACACCTCCCCAACAAATCAATGATTCCTGTTGATTTAGAACCTTCCCATTGGAGTCCTTGTGCAACCTTTCCCTCAAACACCTCGATGGCCTCATCCATATTGGTGACATCAAGGTTCACATTTCTCCACTTCTCGGTCCTCCAATAGATCAATGACTCTCGTTGACTCCGATTCACCCCATCAGAGTCCTTTGTAATGCCACACTTGGTCACTCTAATGACCTCCCCTTGACGAATGACTTAGATCTTTCTACCTAACCATATCAACAGTTGTCGATGACTCATAGTATACATCATCGTTAGTGTAACATCCCCAACATCCAATTGGGTTATGCCATGTAAAAAAAAAATGAACTGTATACAAATTAAAACATATACACACAAAAAATCTTGCAGAAATTTATATATAAAACATAAAACATACAAATACATTCTGCAAATTCATAGATTCATACGAAATAATAATAAAAATACACATGAAACACACACAGGAAAACCCATAAAAATAAACACATAAATAATAATGCAACATGTATTTTAACACACAATTGACACTTATCTTGGTAAAAATATCACCAACTGTGTGAAAACCTTCCACGAACCTCCCATCCTTATACCACGCTGCTCATCACTCTCAACAGCGGGTCACCCCCGAGCTGGGACTAAACTCAACCTGGGTAAAGGGGTTCTTAACTAGGTTGTTGTATTTAGACAATAGGAAAGACTCCATCACATATGCCAACTCAAACTAATAGCCTACAGTCCCTCATTCCCCACATGCCTGTCCTACTCCAGGAAGTGTGCCCCTTCTCTGATAAAAAATCCTTCGGCTACTCCACTTCCTTTCCTGGATTCAACAACAAGCCGGACATGAAGTCTCAGAGCCCTGTAGCTACAGTTTGGCACCTTCTGGAAATCAATTCCCAACAATTCTATCACCTAGAGAGAAATTGATCACGGGCCTGACAACCCTCCTCTTTAGTATCCCACGAGCTTGACAACTCGCTTCTTTAGTCCAATTCCCAAGTTAACCAAGTATAGATACAGGTATGGGTATGGATAAAGGTATAGGTACAGTGGCGGGGAGTTACGAATATAGTTACATGTACAGGTACAGGAAGGTATGAAGGACAACTAAATGAGTGAGTGAATGATCATGGAATGAATGAATGAATGAGAAAATGAACTAAGTCCAAACTATATATATGCATGTTCCCAACTTGACACTTACCATGTTGAGAGCTACTTTTCCCACTTGTCCTCATCCTTAGAACTTAGGATAAAATAATTATCCATACTTTATACTTTAAGGAATATTAATATAATATTCCTTTTTGGCTTAATCTCCCTAGCTTAGCCATTTTCCTTAACTTTTAGCCCCCCCTTTCCCTAACTAGTGAAGTTTAATCCCCCATACTCTTTTATTGTGGTCAATCTACACGCATCGATGTATTATATTAATGATAATACATATACAAAAATAGGCTCACTGGCCTTCAACATCTAGGCTCTCTGACCTAATTCCACACACAAGCTTCCTAGCTTATAATAACTAGCTCACCATCCTATAAATCACAACATATACACAAAGGCTCCCTGGCCTCAAAATCATGCACACTTAAGTTTGCTACACGCAGTAACCTGGAATGTGCACACTTCATCATTTTAGTGCATAGTACATATGCGCACTATACCATGGAAGCTGCATACAAAAATGATATCAAACAACTCACCAGCTTAAGTACATTTACAATTGGGGTTTGGCCTAAGGGTATTACAATCCCCTCCCCTTATTTATGCATTATCCTTAGTGCATTATGTACACATATAACCAAAATTTCAAAAATCCTCAACAAGATGTTGGTATTCTTCCCGCATAGCATCTCCATGCTCCCAAGTTGCGTCCTTAGGACTGTACCAAGTCCATTTGACATTTACAAGATCTATGGCTCGATTCTAGAGCTGTTTGATTTTTTGGTCCATAATTTGTACCAGATGCACTTGGATAACGCCTTCTTGCTCCACCTGAATCACATTCCAATCAATTACATGATTAGCATTAGGTATATATTTCTTGAGCAATGATACATGGAATACATTATGAACATACATAGATGAAGGAAATGAAATCATATAAGCTATTGGACCAATCCTTTCTAGGATTTCAAATGGTCCACAATATCTAGTTGCCAACTTGGAACAATTTCCCAACTTCAATGAACTTTTGTTGGCCTTAACCTTCAAGAATACGTGATCACCCACTTTAAACTCCCCGTGAGTTCTACCATTGTCAGCATAGTGTTTCTGCCTGTCTTGGACAACCTTTAAATTCTATTCAATTTTCAACATTTTCTCTTCCATTTCCTTGAGTAATTCTGGCCCAACTACTGCTCTATCTGATGGGTTGTTCCAACTTACCGGTGTGTTTCACTTTCTACCATAAAGTTCCTCAAATGGGCTCATCTTTAGAGATGCTTGGTACCCATTGTTATAAGAAAAATCTACTAAGTGTAGGTAGTCTTCCCATTTATATGGTTTATCCATCACATACATCCTCAACATATCATCAATCACTTGATTCACCCTCTCTGTTTGTTCATGTGATTCTAGATGATAAGTTGTGCTAAAATTCAAATTTGTTCCAAATCCCTTGAATAATCCCTTCCAAAACTTTGATGTAAATTTTGGATCTTTGTCAGACACAATTGTCTTGAGTGTACCATGTAATCAAGAAATTTCTATCATATAAACATCAACAATGTTGGGTGCCTTGTGTGTGAGTTTTACTGGAATACAATGAGAAGCTTTAGTAAGCTTATCCATCACTACCATAATAGAAACATGTTTCTTGTTTGTTCTGGGCATTTTGGTGAAGAAATCCATTGTTATAACTTCCCATTTCCACTCAGGAATGGGTAATGGTTATAGCAAACCAGCCGGGTGTCTATGCTCAACCTTTACCTTTTGACATTCCAAACATTTGGCAATAAAATCAAGCTCTTCTTTCTTCATTCCTGGCCAATAATATTGTCTCTTGACAACTACAATAGTTTTCTGATAACCCAGGTGCCCAGCATAAGGTACATTATGCATTTCTCTCAATATTAGTTTTTTCAATTCCTGGGAATTTGGTACATAAATTCTTCCCCTGTACATTGTAATTTCATCATTTTCTAGCTTACAGTCTTTAATTTTCTACTGCAAAATACCTTGCTGTAATTTTGCCACTAATTCCTTGCATTGCAAATCTAATTTTGCAGCCTCTATGATTTTGTCTTTCAAATATTATTGGTACATGCTAATGGATGTAGCATGCAACTCATGCACTCTTATGCTAAGTGCATCGACCACTTTGTTCTCTTTCCCTTTGATATGCTTTATATCAAAGTCATATTCACTGAGAATTTTTAACCACCTGCTTTGCCTAACATTTAGAGTTGGCTGATCAAATAAATCTTTCAGACCATTATGGTATGTCCTCAGCTTGAACCTTTTCCCCATGAGGTAGTGCCTCCACTTCCTCAAGACATGCACTATGGCTTCCAAATCCAAATCATGAGTGGCATAGTTCCTTTAATGTTCCTTCAACTTCCTTGATTCATAACATACAACAAACCCATTTTGACTGAGGACTCCACCCAGTCCTTCTTTACATGCATCTATGCATACAATGAAGTCTTCATTTGGATCTGCAATACTTAAAATTGTAGCACTAGTTAATAATTGCTTCAAGTGTTGGAAACTCTTTTCACAATCCAATGTCCATTGAAACTTCACACCCTTCTTTTGCAAGGAAGTGATTGGGTGTGCAATCTTTGAGAATCCTTCAATAAATCTCCTATAGTAGCCTGTAAGACCCATGAATGATCTGAACTGTGTTAGATTCTTTGGAACTGACCATCCTCTAATGGCTTCTATCTTCTTAGGATCCACTGATATCCCTTCCTCTAAAATGATATGCCCCAAATAATGAATTTGCTTATGATAAAATGAGCACTTGCTCAATTTGGCGTACAATTGATGCTCCATTAATACTTGTAATACCATCCTCAAGTGTTGTTCATGCTCTTCCTCTGACTTAGATTATATAATAATGTCATATAAAAATACAATGAAAATCTTATCTAAGTATTCTTTGAAAATACCATTCATTAAACACATGAAGACAACTGATGCATTTGATAATCCAAATGGCACCACTGTGAACTCATAATGACCATACCTTGTTCTAAAAGCAGTCTTGCTGATGTATTCTTCTTTAATTCTTACTTGATGATACCTTGACCTAAGATCAATCTTGGAGAATATTTTTGCATCTTTCAACTGATCAAAGAGGTCATCGATCCTTGGCAAAGGATAGTTATTCTTCACAGTTACCTTGTTCAACTGCCTAAAGTCAATGTAAAGTATCAATGTTCCATCCTTTTTCTTCACAAATAATACTAGGGCACCCCAAGGTGACATACTTGGGTGTATATACCCCTTCTTCAGAACCTCTTCAAGTTGCATTTGCAATTCATTCAATTCTGGTGTGCTCATCCTGTAAGGAGTCTTGGATACTGGAGCTACTCCAGGCATCAGATTTATGGAGAAATCAATGCCTCTTTTATGGGGTAATCCTGGTATTTCCTTAAACACATTCTCAAACTCTTTTAGGACTGCATAATCTTCAATATTTGACACCTTATCTTTAGGTGTCTCTTCCATATGTGCTGCAAATAATTGACATCCTTTTCTGTAACATTTCTTCAGCTGCAATGCTGAAATCTCTCTGACAATTACTTCCCTGGTAATTCCCTACACTGTCCTTAGGTTCCATTCCACATCCAAGAAAGTAAATGCCTTGTTATGACAGTCTAGAATAACATGATGCTGTTCCAACCAATCCATACCAATTAGATGGTCATAGGAACCTAAAGTCAAGATGTTCAAATCTACCTTGGTGTTGAGTCCATTCATGTCCATAGGACATGAGTTAACCATCTCATTAAATTTTCTCTTGGCTCCAGTAGCCAGATGCACCAACCAAAATTTTCCATGCTTTCTTCTTGGCAAATGA
The DNA here is from genome assembly GCA_009831015.1 of Picea engelmannii. Lineage (NCBI taxonomy): Eukaryota > Viridiplantae > Streptophyta > Pinopsida > Pinales > Pinaceae > Picea > Picea engelmannii. Next base: position 813,375 of record ML781264.1, read on the forward strand.
AAACTTTCCACCATTTTAGGATCTATATAACTATGACTAGCACCTAAATCAATTAAAATAGAAAGGGTTTGGTTGTTGATCATACCCTCCACTTCAATAATACGTGACTAATACTCTGCTTGCTTGTTATCCAGGGCTGCAAAGATCCTTGGTATATTTATGCCCATGTCCTCCACTTTTTCAGCTTGCTGTAAATTGTGAACAATACTCACTTTTTCCCCTCTGTGAGGGAAATCTCTAAGCATATGATATCCTTTACAACCCCAACATTAAATAGGTGGCTGCCTTGGCGTATGCCCCTCTGTCTCAATCATTCTGGGTTCTCTAGAAGTTGGCTGTCCCAGAGGATTATTTCTGAAGAATTTCTTCTTGTATTTACAAGATTTTTGGAAAGTTGGCCTTGATTTTTGCTGATCATATAGGCATTTAGCTCACCTTATGGTCTCCTCCAATGTTTTGGGATCATCATATTGTATTTTTTCACTGATGAATGATGTCAATCCACTCAAATACCTCTGAATCTTAACTGTCTCATCCTTGATGAAAGAAACATACTTCAACAATTCTAAAAACATTCTTTGATATTCATCTATGGTCATACTCCCAAGCTTGAGTTCAAATAACTCTTTCATTTTCTTGTCATAGTATCTCTTATTCAAGTATTTCTTTTCAAAATACTTCTTGAATTCCCTCAAAGTAACATTTTTCTCTTTAACATGCTGCACTGGCACAAGCTAATCCCACCACATGGATGCCTTTCCCTCGAGTTGATATATGGAAATTGTTCCTTCTGCATGAGAAAAATAATTATGCAATTGAAAATACTTTCTCATGCCCAACATCCATGTCTCTGCATATTCATCTTTCTTGTGCTCACCATCAATTGTAGGAGGTTTTATTTTGTTCATTTCTCCTCATAGCTCATCCACCCCAGACCTCTTATGCTTCCTGACAGGGGATGGACTTGAGTTGTTGTGTGCTCTCTTATTGGAATGCCTCAAGGAGTGATGGTGATGCCTGCTAACACTTCTTGTTCTTTTTTTCTCATCAGGAGACCTGTGAATTACTGATTTTCTTGAGCCACTCTCCTTATCCAATTTATTTTCTATTATGTTCATGCTCTGCATTAAATTCATGTTGAAGTCCTTCTGTTGCTCCTTGGCTTTCATAGGCCTTTCATTATCACCTTTATAGTTTTGGACATCCTTTTGCAAATTTTTAATGGTCTCTACCATATTCATGTGTTCATCCCTTCCTTCTCCATGTCCATTGAAGTTTGTTCCTTCAATGCCCATATGGACATCCATCCCTTTGATCTCATCTTCCTGGCTATCATCCCCCTGTGAATATTCCATTCCTCTACACTCTATGTTGATCTTGATCTGATCTAGTTGTTGTTAACTCTGAAAAATGTGCAACCAACAAAACTTTGTTAGGTTAACTGACTCATCACTTTCATGAAAAATATGAACCATTCCGGTTCAATAATATATCAGAATTATTTCTTTTGACTTCCTGAAAAATTGATTGCCTAGATCAATTTTCTGTGTGAATAATTATATTCTACTGTCCAAGACCTTTCCAACACCTACTTCCATGCTCAATTCTGATTCTTGAGCAGAAAGTTATGGCCTTTTGAAGTTAGTTGAGTCTTGAAATTTACCCTCCATTGTTTGTCCTATAACTTCGTCATAAAAGCTCTGTTTGATGAATGGTTTACACCATTAGAAATATCTCTCCATGCTCTTTTATTTGAGCTACAAATACATAGTGTGCTTTGGTACACTTTGTTCTCGGGGTTTTTGAGTAGCTAAAAAAGTTGTTTAGGGCCTCAAAAACGCGCTGCAAAAAGATGACCTTCAAATAGTATAAAATGTCACAGAAATTCACTGGTTTTCTGCTGTCATACACCATCCAAATGACTTCGATCACACAAATTTCAATATGTACACCCATATTTAGCATGCACAACAACACCATAAGGTAGCACATGCTCCGCGCACCTATAACCAATGTGGATCACTTCTTTGTCATGCCAATAACTGGTGCACACAACTTTTGTGTCACATGCCAATATCCACCATGCACAATTTTGGTTCATGCACTAATACCTGTTGTGTGCAATTTTTGTGTCACGTGCTAATATTCTGCATGCATTTCACTCTATGTGTTGCACCATGACAAAGTTTAGTACACCCCCACCGTGCACCAGTACTCTACGTGTTGCACCATGACAAATTTTAGTACACCCCCACCATGCACCAGTACTCTACATGCACCATTAACTAAACTGTTGAGTGACAACATATACCCACATTGCACGCGCACCAACAAAATTTCTTTGTGCTCTGTCAATACTGTGCACACCACGCGTGCCATTATTATGCGTCTGCACACTGCGCATGCCAGTATTATGCATGAACTACTCAATCCACACCGCACAATGCTAAATTTAGTGCACAGACCCGCGTGCCAATATTTCCATGCATTACCACTCTACACCGCGCAACGCCAAATTTAAGTGCACACACCCGCACACCAATATTTTTCGCGCATTACCACTTTGCACTATGGAACGCCAAATTTAAGTGTGCAAAATCATGCGCCAATATTTTCCATGCATTACCACTTTGCACCACGCAATGCCAAATTTAAGTGTGCAGACTCACGCGCCAATATTTTCCGCGCATTACCACTTTGCACCGCGCAACGCCAAATTTAAGTGCACACACCCACACGCCAATATTTTCCACGCATTACCACTCTGCACCATGCAGTGCCAAATTTAAGTTCGCACACCTTCATGCCAATATTTTTCGCGCATTACCACTCTTCACCACGTAGTGCCAAATTTTAGTGCGCATAGCCACACACCCTTATTTTCCACACATCACAAGATTTTCACTACACATCATTCATTTTTAGTTTGCACACCTACACACATTCATGTTTATGCGCATCAATTCCTCATGAATTTCGCTGCAGAAATTGGGGCTTTTGCCAAAATTTTTCCCAATTTTCACCATAGACATTCTGCAACTATTAAATTTGTTCAATTTCACCCCGATAACACCAATTCAACCTCTACAACAATAAATCGTTGTTGGTTGACATTCCTGGAATGATTTTTTCCAAACTCAATTCAAGAATTGAGAATTTTAATCAACTAATCTCGTTCCATCTGTCATGGCTTTTCTGTAACTTCAAATTCGACCAATTCCAGGTCTGAATTTTCTACAACATATATTAAATTAAGAATATCTCACTACTTGGCCCAATATCTCAATTTTCCCATGAATTTAATAATAGAAATTGGGGCTTTTTCCCAATTCCATGCAATTGTTTCTAATTTTTACCATGGATGCTCTGTAACTTGGTATTTGGACACTTCAAAATCAATTCTCTGTGGAATTTCACTTGAATTCAACTTGCTTGGCCCATCCAGGCTCAGTGTTGAAAACTAGAGCTCTGATACCATATTGTAACATCCCCAGCATCCAACTAGGCTATGCCACGTAAAAACAAAATCAAACATTATACAAATTGAAACATATACACACAAAAACTCTTGCGAAACTTTATATATAAAAATTAAAACATACAAATACATTCTGAAAATGCAAAGATTCATACAGAATAATAATAAAAATACACATGCAACACACATAGGAAAAACCTATAAAAATAAACGCATAAATAATAATGCAATATGTAATTTAACACACAATTGACACTTATCTTGGTAAATATATCACCAAATGCGTGCATACCTTCCATGAACCTCACAATCTTAGACCACGCTGCTCATCACTCTCAATAGTGGGTCACCCCCGAGCTGGGACTAAACTCCACTCGGGTAAAGGTGTTCCTAACCAGGATGATGTATCTCAAACAATAGGAAAGACTCTGTCACAGGTGCCAACTCAAACTAACATCTTATAGTCCCTCATTCCCGACATGCCTGTCCCACCCCAGGAAGTGTGCCCCTTCTCTGCTCAACAGTCCTTCGGCTACCCCACTTCCTTTTCGGGCTTCAGCAACAGGCCGAACAGGAAGTCTCAGAGCCCTGTAGCTGTAGTTTGGCACCTTCCAAAAATCAATTCCCAACATTTCTCTCACCTAGAGAGAAATTTATCACGGGCCTGAAAACCCACCTCTTCAGTATCCCACGGGCCTGAAAACCCACCTCTTCAGTATCCCACGGGCCTAAAAAACCACTTCTTCAGTCCAACTCCCAAGCTAATTAGGTATAGATACAGGTATGGGTATGGATACATGTATAGGTACAGTGATAGGAAGGTACAAATATAGTTACAGGTATAGGTATATGAAGGTATGGAGGACAACTGAAGGAGTGAGTGAATGATCATGGAATGAATGAATGAATGGGAAAATGAACTAAGTCCAAACTATATGTATGCATGTTCCCAATTTGACACTTTTCATGTCGAGAGCTACTTTTCCCACTTGTCCTCATCCTTAGAACTTAGGATAAAATAATTATCCATACTTTATACTCTAAGGAATATTAATATAATATTCTTTTTTGGATTAAGCTCCCTAGCTTAGCCCTTTTCCTTAACTTTTAGCCCCCCCTTTCCCTAACTAGTGGAGTTTATTCTCCCATACTCTTTTATCATGGTTGGTCGACACACAACGATGCATTGTATTAATGATAAGACATATACAAAAATAGGTTCACTGGCCTTCAATGTCTAGTCTCTCTGACCTAATTCCACACATAATCCTCCTAGATTATAATAACTGGCTCACCAACCTATAAATCACAACATATACACAAAGGATCCCTGACCTCAAAATCACGCACACTTAAGTTTGTTGTGCGTAGTATCCTGGAATGTGCACACTTCATCATTTTAGTGCACAATACATGTGCACACTATACCATGGAAGGTGCATACAAAAATGATATCAAACAACTCACCAACTTAAGTAGATTTGCATTTACATTTACAATTGGTGTTCGGGCTAGGGGTATTACATTCGTACTCTATACCACCTTTCCCTTGATCATGCCAACGACCCTCATTTGACAAAGGGACAGTATTTAATTGCTACACTGGATCAACGACTACGAATTGTCCTAAATAAAAAATGTGGATTAAGGCCTCCCCTTTGACCAATGGTCAATAGCTCTTATGGGTTTTTTATGGGTTTTTATCATATTTAAAGACTTGTTCAAAAACTTACAATTTTCGGGTCTTTTGGGCTTATCTCACCAACATTTCTCCTGTCTCTCTTGGGCACAGACTCAACATTTAAAAGCTATATAACCATGTTCAAAAACAATTCTCAGGAATCTCACTCTCACACATTTCATAATTTTTCACTGAAGCTTAACAACTACATTACAGGATGAGGAACCAGTCTCTAAAATTACATGGAGTTTGCACTAGATTTCCAAAAGGAAATAATCAAAGGATGAACCCATAATGGAAATTACAAAGCATAGAGCACACAATTACTTTCTATCCATTCCTAAAATCAAAGAGAAGAAACCAATAAACAAATACCACACACATAAAGAATACTCTCTAGGCTAAGGATCAATGGCCCAGATTCACCCTGAGGCAGATCAAGTGTTGTTGAGCTCTATTTTTCAAAAGGGTATAACTTGGGCTAAAAATGTCAAAATTAAGCTTGTGATACCTCATTGGAAAGGTATAGTATAGGAATGCAGTGGTAGAGGTAATCATGATAGAAAAGTGACATAAAACCTTAGAAATCATAGAGAAGAAAACACCATAAATTTGGGGGGGGGGGCAAATGAATGTGCAGACTCCAAACAACCATAACCGATGCTACGGGAAACAAAATCATCTCTGAGATAGCTCGCTAGAAAGATAGAAGAGTGTTACAGGAAAATCCCCCTACGGATAGGTGAATTCCCTCTTGGATCCTAGACCTCTAAGACCAAGACAGAAAGGTGCTAACTTTGATCACTAACATCCCTTTAAACCTAGCTAAGCTAATCTATAGAGAAGAGGAAGAAGATGTACCTTTTTATGATGTTTGTCCTTTCCCAGTCCAAGTTGAGCTCTGATCCTCAAGCTCTTCAACAAGTCCTGCAATCCAATCAAAGACAAAACATACTTCCTATTCTACCAATATTAGTTTGAAACTAGATCTATCCATCAAAGACAAGTTCATGTAGATATACACAATCTAGAAGGAAACATGCCAAGCACATGTATTAATGAGAACTCAAAAGAGATACTTACAAAACCTTGATGAAGTTGCAACAACCTCTTCCAACTCTCCTTGTCGAGCCCCTTGCTCAAATAATCCAGAATCAAAATGACTATGATTTCACTGATAATTCTCCCTTATGAGATCATAAGTTTGATGTCTTCAATGTCTCCTCCCTTTACCATGAGGAGGCCTCCTTATATAGTCTTGGAGAGGCCTAATAACATTAGAGATTCTTGGGATAGGTTGAGGATCTTTCTTCATTAGTTGTGGATCCTCCCTAAGATCTAGCCTTGACCTCAGATTCTAATCAAACTGACTTCAGAGATAAGGGGGATCTTCCCATGATTTTATCAACAACATAACACTCCCCTGGAATGGTGCATAAAGTGCTACAACACTCCCCCAAAGGAGGGCAAGGAGCGCTAGCACTCCCTGCTAGTGGGTAGGGGAGCTCTACCCTTCAAAATTCATTTTTAAGTGGTCTTTCTCAAGGCAAAGGCTTTGTACTCTTTGTCAAATGATTTCTCCGTATTAAACCAGTCTCTGAGGGTGTCTTCAAGTGTTCCTTGTGATGTCGTTTGAGACACGACATAGGCAATATGACAATATGATATTTGCGACACTTGTAATGACAACAATAGGTCATCATTGAAGTGAGTAATTTTTATGTGTAACAGATTGCCCCCCAAAGTGCGAAGTTAGAAGACAAAAAATGATGATTGAATTACTTTGTAGACTTTTTCGAGCAAGGGTATGGACTCAAAGAACCTGGTAGAAGTTGCGCACAACCATCAAACAAATATTATGATATGTTTCAAACCCAAGGCAGACATACCTATGCTTGGGTGATAAAGACTTGGAAGGTATGGCCACCATAAGATACACTGCAGATCCATAATTGTATTAACAAAAGGGTATAGCCACCAAAGATACAATGTGGATCTATACTCCTATGACATGAACTGATCATAGCCACAAAAAATACACGGTGGATCTATGAGATGACAAGACAACCACAAACCATTACAAAGTGGATCTATGTGACTCACAACCTGGGTAAAGTACATATCAGAGTGATTACTCAATCTAGGGTCTTCTTACCAATCCTGATGTAGTGTGAATCTAACCATGTCAATAGATGTCTTGATGTCGAACATGCCAGAAACCACTTGATTACCGGTTAATGAGGTAAATCGTTAACAAGTGAGAGGGAAATAACCATTGATGTCAATGATTCCCAAGGTACCATAGTACATTCCAGTGAATGTGAATAGATGAGCTGAAGTCAAATATATGTGGAATCATCCGATCATAGGTCAATGATGTAAATTGATTGTTGGAAGCAAGGAGGCCTGCCATTGAGGCATGCAGGTCCCAAGGTACTAACTTGTTTCTAAGTCTAATTCCTAGATAATGTGCTGAAGTCGACAGGAACAGACTCATTGAAGGAGGGCCTTGATGTATCCCCCATCAACAACACAAAATTGACACAGAGATGTAAATTGGTGGATCAAATGAACATGGACCAACACGAGTATTGAAACAGGAAATTTGTGATGGTTGACTCTCGAGGAAGATACGTCCCTTGAACATTGAGGCACAATAGTAGAAACATGACATGGACCAAAACACGATAATGTAGTGGATACTGTGAATTTTGTAGGGTGACCCAAAGGAGTAAAGAAACTCAGAGGATTGGTTCAGTGCAGAGGTTCAGTGGATTAAAATGTATGCAAATACAAAGTGCCATGTTCAAGGGTGACTGTAAGAGTGACTTGTGATATTTTCAAAAAATTCTTGGCTTGCTTCCTTCAATTTTTTCCCCCATCCAGATAGACGAGTACCTCTTTTTATTTTAACAAGCTCGAGGAGGATAACACATGCTCGATATAACCCACCTTTGGTAAGTCCCGCTTCCTTTGTGTAACGAACTAGAAGAAGTAAGGGTTCAGTCCCATATGGGCCCTTCAATGTACGAGTTTTTTTAACGAGTCTAGAGAAGGCGAAATCGATTATTTTTCATGTTTAGAGAGTTTGAAAATAACTTAAAGACGACTCTAGGGTTGTCCTTTTTCATAATGTTAGTCTCGCGAAGCTGAAAAAGAGATAAATGATCACTCGAAAGACACCCTTTCAAACCTTTTAACGAGTGGGAAAGGAAGCAATATCACTCAACAATATTTTCATGTTTAGAGAGTTTGGAAAGAGATTAAAGACGACTTCGGGGTGTTCGTTTTTCGTGTATCCATGTGAGTCCAAAAAAGAGATAAAAATTTACTTGGTGCATTCTCATGTTTTTTTGAGCATGAGAAGGAAATAATACCATGCTAGTTAACTTATTCTCATGTATTTACGAGCACGAGAAAGAAAAAATACTAAGCTCAGTATTGGTTTCATTTTTACACAAGCTTGAAACAAAATTAAACTATGCTTGTAAATTCCCAACGTAATTTCCAAGGGAAGGGATACCCATGGATGGTTGGTACTCTGCCCCCAGCTTGAAAAGATAGCGGCATAACTCCAGAATGATAATCAAAGGCTGGAGACATGCCCCCCAAGATTCAATTCATTCACCGACTTTGAGGTTGTCACCAATTTCTGTACTAGATGGAGAAAAAGGATAAGGGTGGATGAAATGAAGGTTCAAATATGAGACCTAACGAAAGACTCGACTCGACATCTATGAGGTCTAGCTAAATACTCGAATTGATGGGAGAGGTGACTGTTTTAGTTTTTAACGAGCTTGACACAAGAAAAAAACTATGCTCGAGGCTCCGGGTTCAATCCCCAGATCTCTATTTCATTTTTTAACGATCTTGACACAAGAAAAGAACTATGCTCATAGCCTCTATTTCATTTTTTAACGAGCTTTCCATAGAGAATAGAAACTATGCTCGTAGCCTCTATTTAATTTTTTAAATATATTTCCATAGAGAAGAGAATCTATGCTTGTGGACTCTTCTTGATCATGGATTCCAAGAGGATAATTCTCTGGAAGGAAACCATGTCAAGGGACAAAAACTATGTTTCCATGTTTTTAGACAGAGGCAGAGTATGCATGTTTGTCATTGATGGCGAAGATCATCATGATCAAATGGCGAAGATCAACACAATCAGTAGCATAATCGCAAGTTCACGAAAATATATGGACCGTCGAATCATCGAGATCATGGACCATTGATTAGGCATGACGAAGGCCCGCGAAGTTGTGAAATCACGATAAGATCTTGATCGTTGATTCAAGGACACGCAGTGAAATCGCGATAATATATAGACCATTGGTTCCATAGGACACATAGCGAAAGATCATCATCTCGCTGAATGGAAAGTCAAAGGAGCGAAGTGCTCTTTTGATTGGCGAGTGGTCATATCTCGTGGTCATAGTGTCGAGAGCTGGAGAGCAGAGCTAGAGAAGCCAAGCTCTATTTCGGAGTTTGTGACATGGAGAGTCGAGAGGACTCATCACAGAATACCCGAGATGTGAAAGTGCAAAATTCATTTTCGAATAAGGCTGTGGTCACAACGAGTGGTTACATCTGTGGAAGATGGAGGAAGAAGCTAGCGGTGTTAAGCTCCATCTCGGAGTCTCGACGATCACAACTTGGAGTATCAAGACCCTTCATCATAGGAATCGTGATATGTGAGATCGCGATGAGATCTGGACTTTCGGATCATTGGAGATCTCGACCGTTGATCAGGCTCGATGAAGTTTATAAGTTTGCGAAATACGAAGCGCCTTTTGGCACAGCCTGTCGTCACCGCCAGTGGTCACGTGAGGGGAAGAAACTAGCGGTGCTAAACTCCATCTCAGAGTCTCTACGATTGCGACTTGGAGTGTTGAGACCCTTCATCACAGGAATGCCGAGATGGGAATTCATGAAATTCAAATTCTGTTTAGCACTCGTTCACAGCTAGTGGGCATATGAGATAAAAGTGAAATCCTATGGATTTAATCCAATGGTACTGGTTAATTGGAAACTTGATTGAAGGGTTACTATTTCACCTCACAGGTAATAGATCAGTTACGATTCAGTTAGCAGAACCGAATCATGGTTCTTGGACGGTTGGCGATTCAGTTGCTGAGGCATTTTTGCCAAGGAAGATTTGAGGTGTAACTAAAGTGGCAGTGTATAAAAGAAACACAAAGTGTCCGTGCGTGGTTGGCTGTTCTGACTGAAAAATGAGTTGTACTGTAGAAAGGTAAAAATATAACATGCACAGTGTGAAGAAAGCTCAGAGATAAGGAACAGAAGCTGAATAGAAGAGAAAAGGTGAAGAGAGAAGAATGTGCACATATCAAAGAGCATGAGAAGGACAGAGAAAGAACAGATAGACATAGACAACAAGTCAAGCCAAATATGAATAGAGAAGAAGAATAGTGTAGTAGAGAAGAATTGCAGAACAATGAAGAAGTGGTAAGAATTGATTTATCTATGTTGTTGGTTATTCAATCATTTATTTGTAATAAGGGTGGTAGGGAGGTGCTAGGGAGGACTGTTGTCCTCAGAGGTTCAAGTGGGTGCTTGAACACAGGGAGTTGTAGCTTCCATCTGGTTGCAACTAGATAAACTAGGGTGGCAGGGTGGTGCAAGGGAGAAGAGTTGTTCTTTGTTAGATAGGTTGGTGCCTCTGTGACTTGAAGTTGGTGCTTCCATCCAGTTGGTGCTGGAACACTTAGGGAGTTGTTGCTTCCTTCTAGTGGGTGCTAGAGAAATCAGAGAGTTGGTGCTCTCAAACAAGTTGGAGCTTGTAAAATGGAGGTAGTAGCCTCACATTGAGTTGGTTCTCAATTATAGATGATGTACAAAACTGAAAAGACTACCTATCATTTCGAGGAAGAAGAGGTTTTCTCCCTTTATGGGTTTCTTAATGAAAATCTGTCTCTGTGTATATCTTATATGTGAGTGATGCTCATTATTTATGTTTTCCATATGTAGTATAATACTGATGGTCACTTGGAGAAAGATTAAAAATGGTTTAATTGAATTAAGACTGTTTAAGCACAATAACAATTGATTCACCCCCCCTCTTAGTGGTCTTAGTAATTTAAACAACTGGTATCAGAGCGGGTTCATTTTATTTAAAGGTAGATCTGTAAGCTTAAACATGACAAGTCATGAAGGGACTTCAGCCAGTAAGCCTCCTCTGTTTGATGGAACAAATTTTTCCTTTTGGAAGGTTAGAATGAGAACATACCTAATGACCTTAGGTGTTGATGTTAGGGATGTAGTAGAGATTGGATACATAAATCTTGTTGTGATAGCTTCCAAGGATGATAAGTTAGAATTTAGCTTTAATGCTAAGGGAATGAATGCTATCTTCAATGGACTTGCAGAAGCCAAGTTTGTAAAGGTGATGCATCTTCAAACTGCCAAAGAAATGTGGGATAAACTTATTAGCAGCTATGAAGGAAATGAGAAAGTAAAAGATGCCAAACTTCAAACATTTAGGTTGAAGTTTGAACAACTAAAGATGAATGAAGATGAACAGTTAGCAAGTATTTTTTAAGAGTTGAAGAACTTGTGAATGCCATGAAGGGTCTTGGTGAGAAGTTTGAAGAATCAATTTTAGTTCAAAAGATTTTAAGATCTTTGCTTGATAAATTTAATCCAAAAGTCTCTGCAATAGAAGAACTAAATGATCTTAAAACTCTGTCCATTGATCAACTCCTAAGAACTTTAACTGCATATGAAATGAGAATCAACAAAGATAAATCCATTACTAGAGAAGCATCTTTTAAAGAAGACAAGAATACTGATTCAGATTTAGATGATATTGAGGCAAAATTTGTGAGAAGGTTAAAGAAAGGATCAGGAAAATATCAAGGCAAGCTTCCCTTCAAATGTTTTAATGGTGGTAAGATAGGTCATTTTGCATCTAAGTGTCCCCATCAGAAAAAGGACCAGAACTCTGATGATGAAAAGAAGTACAAATTCAAGAAATATAGTAAAAATAAAAGTTTGTGTGCAAATAATGACAATTCCTTAGAAGACATAGATAGTGATTCATCATATGAAGACAAAGTGAATGATTTTATGCTTATGGCTATGGGAGATCTTGATGATGAACACACAGGAGGTGAAATGGATGATGAAGAAGCTGTGGTGGATATGGAAGGTGAATTAATCAGTTCTTTGGAAGAAATTGATAGACTCAGATCTAAGAAGAGAAAACAAAAAAAGTTGTTGAAGCAATTTAAAATGAATGGTGAAAAACCTGATGAAAACTTTTCTCTACTAAAAGTGGAGTTAGAAGAGGCAAAGAAAATAGAAGACATACTGAAACAACAGTTGTCAGAGAAGAAAGCGAGGTGTGAAGCTTTAGAAGAAGAGATAGTAAAAACCAGAAAAGAAATGGAGAAGTTTAAGGGATTGTATCATCAAAATCTGCCAAGTATTAAAGCCTCAGAAGGATTAACCTCCATTCTAAATCAACAAAGGAATACAAAGTTGAAAGCCAGCTTGGGATATGAAGAAGGATCAAGTAGTGATCATTCAAGTAATACAGAACCCATCAAGTTTGTCAAAACTACAATCATTGACAACAACCACTCTGCAGATACAAAGAAAGAAAATCAACCACCAAGAAGGAATGAAAGAAAAAGTACCAGAACCGAATCTGTAGATCAAAGAAATAACACAAACACATTTTCTGATCAAAGAAATCATCAGCATGGAAGAAATCGACTACAGCCTTTTTCCAGGTTCAAAGGTTTATTCTATGGTTATTGTTTTTTCTGTTCTAACTTTGGTCACAAAGCTGTAAACTGTTCTTTAAGATCTAGATATTTGAAATCAATATACTCAAGGAATAATTATCTACCACAACAAAGATTGAGACAACCAAGAAACAAATGACCACATACTATAAATCATGTGATGGATGGAGGAAGGACACAGGTGAAACATAACAACAGTTATGAGCATAAAAATCATTATGATCTGTTATTTAGTGAACCAAAATATTACAACTTCCATAATTATGGACATAAAGTTACAGACTGTCGCTTAAGAAACTATAAGCCAGATCTGAATCCTGCTGCTGAAAATTTCAAGGTTTGGAAGAAGAAAGAAGATGACCAGTGAGGATTAGTGTTATCATACCAAAGACAAAATAATCCCTGGTATATTGATAGTGGATGTTCCAAACATATGACTGGAGACAAAAGTAAGTTTCTAACTCTAAGTGAAAGAAAATCAGGGAATGTAACTTTTGGAAATGATGCACCAGGAAAAATAAAAGGTAAAGGAATGGTAAGTTTGAGTAATGGCAAAGGGAAAGCTCAAGATGTGTTGTTTGTAGAAGGCCTGAAACATAATCTTCTTAGTGTCAGTCAAGTCTGTGACCGAGGATGTGAAGTCGCTTTTACCTCTAAAGACTGTAGAATAAAATCTGTGAATTCAGGACATCTAGTTGCAAAAGGGATAAGAATATAAAACAATGTCTATGTGTTCAAAGAAGAAAAAGAAGAATGCCACTTAAGCAAGTATGATGAAAGTTGGCTATGGCATAGGAGACTTGGACACCTAAATTTTTATCATATAATCAAGCTCAGAAACAATGGGGCAGTAAAAGATCTTCCGAAGATATCAAAGCCATACAACTCTGTTTGTAAACCCTGCCAGATAAGAAAGCTTACTCGCACTCAACGCAAATCTAAAAACTTTCCTTCAACAAAAAAACCTCTCCAGTTAGTACATATGGATTTATGTGGACCATCAAGGAAAGAAGGTAGAGGAAAAGAAAATTATTTTATGTTGATTATTGATTATTATTCTAGACTAACATGGGTTTCCTTTGAAGGAAAAATCTTAAGAATTTGAAAAATTCAAAGTGTTTAAGGCTCTAACTGAGAATCAAACAGGAAAAATATTAAAGGTAGTAAGGTATAATAGAGGAGGAGAGTTTAGTTCATGGAACTTCAAAGAGTTATGTGATAAACATGGGATCAAAAGAGAGTACACAATTCCAAGGACTCCACAGCAAAATGGAGTTGTTGAGAGGCAGAATAGATCAGTACAACAAATGGCAAGATCAATGATGAATGAAAGGAACATACCTCAGACATATTGGGTAGAAGCAATTCATACAGCCATTCATATCCTTAACAAAGCTCATCTCAAGCCACACAGTGACAAGACTCCTTATTAACTATGGTTTGGAAGACCTGCTTCAATCAAGCATTTTAAAGTCTTTGGGAGTAAATGTTATATTAAGAATAATGATGAAAATATTGACAAATATGATGACAGGGCTGATGAAGGTATCTTCTTGGGTTATGCTACAAATAGTAAAGGGTACAGATGTTACAACAAGAGGCTGCATAAACTAGTTGATTGTATAGACATAAAAGTTGATGAAGAAATCCCAGTCAGAAATGTAAGCAGTGTTGAACCAAGCACAAAAGATATAGTTGAAGATGAAGATGAATAGGTCCAAGGATCAAGAAGAGAAGAATCTGAATCAGATGAAGATACAAATACTGAGGCTGACATAAATCAACAGAAAGAAACAAACTTACCTCTCAGAATTGTTAGAAAGAATCACCCTGAAAATCAGATAATTGGAGATATAAATAAAGGAGTTCAAACAAGAAGGAAATTGAGTAAAGACTCAAAAAAATCTCATGTTTCCTATTTGGCAAATGTTTAACAGGTAGCGTATGCTTGTCATTGATGGCAAGTACAATAGTGAAGATGGTAGGATCAGAGTGTGCATCGATGGAAAAACAGGAACAATGTAAGCTCAGAAGGAATTAGCGTAGAGTCGAATGCAGTGCGTTTAACAAGTAGAAGGATAAAATTAAGGGAATCCATATTTCTCCATCTGCAGGAGAAAGGAAGAAGGATAAAATCCCTTAGGGGTCTGAGCGTGTGAGAGGCTCAGGAGAGACAACACTGAGTGTGCATGTGAAGACTCTACAGAGGCGCAGAAGTCCAAGAATCCCTTGGGGATTCGGAAGTAAAAGCTCAGGAGGAACAACGTCGAGGAGAACGCGCGCAGCAAAGCTCAAGATACATGAGTTCGTAGAGGAGAAGGAAGACAAAGGTCGAGGCCTTTGAGAACTTGTAATTCTCCCAAGGTTGGGAGGAAAGTGTGCAAAGCTCAGGAGGGAGCACAGCCACCGTCAGTTCGGCTGAAGAAGAAGATCTGGACCATTGGTTTCTACGTCCAGGAGGAGCTTAGGAGAAGCCTACAGAAGGGAGATATTGAGAGCCGTTGGATCTCATTCAGAAATCCCGTCAGCTGTTAGATCAGACAAGAGCTGCATGAGGTTTACCATCGGGAAAAGCCAACGTGAAATCCCGAAAGGAGGGTTGACTCATCGGGGTTTCACATATCGGGAATCCCATGAGCCAATGCATTGCGGCATTGAAAAGCTTGAAACCCCAATGAGTGGTAAGACTGCGGTCATGGGGATAACGGTCATATGGGCCAGGAGCCTAGCCAGGAGAGCTAGTGCGTAAAGAGAGCGTCGCGATTCGAGGGATCGCGAATCCTGAGGACATACATGTTTCGACATTGGAAAGTCCGAAACCTCGATGAGGAGGTTTGACTACGGTCATATAGGGGGAGGTCACATGGACCATGAGCTTAGCTGGAGGGCTAATTGAAGTTATAGGTGTCAGATCTGAGTGCAGGGTCCGACCACCGTTGGATCGAGGAAAACCTGCACAATCTTTAAAAGTGCAAGGAGCAGAGGGCTCACAAATCCCAGAAGCAGGAGGACCATCCATCTCAGTGGGTGATCTGGACCGTTGATCCGACTCCCTTTCGGAGTTTCGAGGATCGTGTGTTGAAAATGTCAAAGAAACAATGCAACAAGAATCCCGATTTCTCGATATGCAAAATCCCGGCGTAATCTGAGCCGTCAAATCAAGATCACATCTGAATCTTCGATCCGACTCACGTCAACAAACCACGTCAGCTAGGAACACGTGGCAGAACCAGGTAATGACAAGTGTCAGACTGATTCAACATGCCAAGCATATGTAAGTCATGAATCAGGGTGACACGTGGTAGTTATTTAACACATGTGACGTCAGCAGACGTACACCTTGTCGGAGTTTCGGGGATCGAGAGTTGGACATGTCAAAGTTTTTTAACATCAGGAATCCCGATTTCTCGATGAGTGAAATCTCAACTTAATCTGAACCGTCAGATCTAGATATAATCTGGACCGTTGATTCCAGTCCTTGTTGGAGTTTCGGGGATCGAGAGTTGGACATGTCAAAGATTATTGACATCAGGAATCCTAATATCGCGATAGGTGAAATCGTGATGTAATTTGAACCTTCAGATCAAGTGTTGATCGGAGGGCTACTAATGCACGACACAGTGAAACTACCAGAAACCATTGATGGTATCTGCTAGAGAATTTGAAGAGACCCCTGTGTGATCGCCAGAGGAGATGAAGAGTCTCCAAGCTTCGTCCAAGTGAAGGAAGACTATTCTTAGAAGGGATTGATAGATGGATGAGCGTGGAAGCCTGTAACTAAAACAGAGAAGGTGAGCTCAACTGTCACGGAGAAGACAAAGAGTCTCAACTGCCAGAGAGGCTGAGGAATCTCAACATAACATCCAGTGATGCTGAATGCATGGGAAAATGGATAGAGAAGCTGAACAGTCACAATGATGATCATACAGAGCACTCAAGAGGTGGAGGATAACGGCGTGGAGTCAGCATGCAGAGGCATTGCGAACATTGCATGCACAAGGTGCACAAAAGCTATAAATACATGGTACAGAGAAGAGATGGGGTTGGGTGGTTGCTGTTGGAGTTTGCTGTGGTTGTTATTGGTGAAGGTAATTCATGTGTGAAGGTGGAGGAGAGTGCAACAGCTAAATAGAACTGAAGAGGAACTATGTAGTGATTGGACATGGTGCACAGAGCACAAAATGCGGAAGAACATAAAGTGCTAGTGATGTGTGTAGAAAGGCAGTGAGGCAGACAGAGAAATGAAATGCAGTAGAATAGTGATGAGTCTGGTAAGCCATTGTTGAACATGATATCACTGTAATAAGTTTCAGTAGCAAAGATTTATATTTCAGGGTGGTTGGGAGGAGCTAGGGAGGACTGGTGTCCTCAAAGGTTCAAGTGGGTGCTTGAACACAGGGAGTTGATGCTTCCTTCTAGTTGGTGCTAGAGAAACCAGGGAGTTGGTGCTTCCTTCTAGTTGGTGCTAGAGAAACCAGGGAGTTGGTGCTTCCTTTTAATTGGTGCTAGAGAAACCAGGGAGTTGGTGCTTCCTTCTAGTGGGTACTAGAGAAAATAGAGAGTTGGTGCTCTCAGCAAGTTTCAGCTTGCAAAACTGAGGTTGTAGCCTCATTATGAGTTGATGCTCATATGTATGATACTATAAAGAATGTAACTATTACTTATCATATAAATAAAAAGAGGTTTTTACCCTGCATGGGTTTCCTCGGGAAATATCTGTCTCTGTGTTTCTCATATATGTGAATGATGATGAAAGTACCATTGTTTATTTTCCTACACTATTGTGATCATCATTCAATATCTATACAAAGAGTTTAAAAGAACCATAATTGTTTAAGCATGGTAACAACTGATTCACCCCCCCTCTCAGTTGTCCAACAATTGGTATCAGAGCCAACCCCTTTTATCTAAGGGTAGATCCTAGAGCTTAAACATGTCAAGCCATGAAGGAAATTCAACCAATAAGG
>ML781264.1:838385-868105 GCA_009831015.1 Picea engelmannii
CAAATGGGTGTTCAAGAATAAAATGAATGAAAAAGGACAAGTTGTTAGAAATAAAGCCATATTGGTCTGTAAAGGGTATGCACAAGTTGAAGGTCAAGATTTTGATGAAACCTTTGCACCAGTGGCAAGATTGGAAGCCATCATAATGTTCCTTGCATATTCATGCCATAAGAACTTTAAAGTGTATTAGATGGATGTTAAGTCAACATTTCTTAATGGAGATCTAGAGGAAGAAGTATATATGGAGCAACCTGAAGGATTCTCATTGACAGATAATCCTAATTATGTTTGCAAGCTGAAGAAGGCCTTATGTGGACTGAAACAAGCACCACGAGCTTGGTATTATAGACTGGAAAAATTTTTACGAGACAAAGGGTTCAAGAAAGGTATTGTTGACAACAATCTCGACATTAAGTCTGAAGGTGATAATTTACTAGTTGTTTTGGTTTATGTAGATGATATTATTTTTGGCTGCACTAATGAATCATCTGTTCAGTGGTTTGCTAACTCTATGCAAACAAAATTTGAGATGTCCATGATAGGCGAACTGTCATATTTTCCTGGTTTACAAGAAAATCTGAGTTCTGCAGGAATATTTATCTCTCAAGAAAAATATTTGGAAGAGATGTTAAAGAAATTTCAGATGGAGGATTCCTCTCCTGTTAGCACACTTATGGTGGTTGGTTGCAAGCTTAGTAAAGATGATATTTCACCGGATGTTGATCAAAGGACATATCGCTCTATGATAGGCAATCTTCTGTACATCACAACATCCCGTCTTGATATAATGCAAGCTGTTGGAATGGTAGGTCGTTATCAGTTTGCTCCTAAACAAAGTCATTTGGTAGTTGTCACAAGGATATTCAAGTACTTGAAGGGAACAATGACTTATGGTCTATGGTATCCAAGAAATCAGAATTTTCAGTTAATTGCTTATTCAAATGCAGATTGGGAAAATTGTGTGGATGAGAGAAAGAGCACCAGTGGAGGTGCATTCTTCCTAGGTGACTTGTTGGTAGCATGGACTAGTAAGAAGCAGGGATCTATTTCAGTATCAACTATAGAGGCAGAGCACATTGCTGCTGCTACTTGCTGCACTCAGATTTTATGGATGATTCAAACTCTTACAGATTTGAAGGTAAATTATACTAATCTGATTACAATTCACTATGATAACACTAGTGCCATTAGTGTCTCCAAGAATCCTGTTCTTCATTCCAAGACTAAGCATATCCCAATAAAATACCATTTTCTCAGAGAACAAGTCACAAACAGAGTTGTTCAGCTGAATTATATCCCTTCCACAGAATAGATAGCTGATATTTTTACTAAACCGTTAGCAGGGACCCCTTTTGGATATCTTCATCAAAAGTTGGGGGTTATAACTTCTTTCGTCTAATCTGTTCACATGGTTAGGGGGAGTACTTATTGAATATCTATTGTATTTCTAAGTTGCTCATAGTTGACAGGGGGAGTATGTACTGCAACAGCTCAGGGGGACCATGTCTCTTCTTTGACATTGATGTCAAAGGGGGAGAGAGTGTGGTAATTTCAAAGATGCTACAGTGGTATAGTTAGACGTTCTTCAAGGGATTGCCATCAATTCCAAAGAGGGAGATTGTTGGCATGTTTTTAGACAGAGGCAAAGTATGTGTGTTTGTCATTGATGGTGAAGATCAGCACGATCAGTAGCGTAATCGCGAGTTCATGAAAATATATGGACCGTCGAATCATCGAGATCGTGGACCGTTGATAAGGCATATCGAAGGCCCGTGTAGTTGCGAAATCGTGATAATATCTTGAATTTTGATTTAAGAAGGACATGTGGTGAAATCATGATAATATTTGGACCATTGGTTCCATAGGACACATGACGAAAGAGCATCGTTTCGCTGATTGGAAAGTCAAAGGAGCAAAGTGCTTGTTTGTTTGGTGAGTGGTCATATCTCGTGGTCATAGTGTCGAGAGCTGGAGAGCAGAGCTAGAGAAGCCTAGCTCTATTTCAGAGTTTGTGACATGGAGAGTAGAGAGGACTCATCATAGAATACCTGAGATGTGAAAGTGCGAAATGATTTTTCAAATAAGGCTGTGGTCATAGCCAGTGGTTACATCTGCGGAAGATGGAGGAAGAAGCTAGCGGTGTTAAGCTCCATCTCAGAGTCTCGACGATCACGACTTGGAGTATCAAGACTCTTCATCACATGAATCACGATATGCGAGATCACGATGAGATCTGGACCATCAGATCACTGAAGATATCGACCGTTGATCAGGCTCGATGAAGTTCATAAGTTCACGAAATACGAAGCTCCTTTTGGCACAACCTGTCATCACTGCCGGTGGTCACATGAGGGGAAGAAACTAGTGGTGCTAAGCTCCATCTCGGAGTCTTAGCGATCGCGACTTGGAGTGTTGAGACCCTTCATCATAGGAATGCTAAGATGTGAATTCATGAAATTCAAATTCTGTTTAGCGCTCGGTCACAATTAGTGGGCATATGAGATAAATGCGAAATCCTGCAGATTTAATCCAACGGTACTGTTTAATTGGAAACTTGATCGAAGGGTTATTGTTTCACCTCACAGGTAATTGATCAGTTATGATTTATTTAGCAGAACCGAATCATGGTTCTTGGACAGTTGGCGATTCAGTTGCTGAGGCATTTTTGCCCAAGAAGATTCGAGGTGTAGCTAAAGTGGCAGTGTATAAAAGAAACACAGAGTGTCTGTGCATGGTTGGTTGTTCTGACTGAAAAATGAGTTGAACTGTAGAAAGGTAAAACTACAGCATGCACATTGTGAAGAAAGCTCAGAGATAAGGAACATAAGCTGAACAGAAGAGAAAAGGTGAAGAGAGCAGAATGTGCACATATTAAAGAGCATGAGAAGGACAGAGAAAAAACAGATAGACAGAGACAACAAGTCAAGCCAAATATGAACAGAGAAGAAGAATAGTGTAGCAGAGAAGAATTGAAGAACAATGAAGAAGTGGTAAGAATTGATTTATCTATGTTATTGGTTATTCAATCATTTATTTGTAATAAGGGTTGTAGGGAGGCGCTAGGGAGGACTGCTGTCCTCAGAGGTTCAAGTGGGTGCTTGAACACAGGGAGTTGAAGCTTCCATCTAGTTGCAGCCATAAAAACCAGGGTGGCAGGGTGGTGCAAGGGAAAACAGTTGTTTTCTGTTATACAGGTTGGTGCCTATGTGATTGGATGTTGGTGCTTCCATCCAGTTGGTGCTGGAACACTTAGGGAGTTGTTGCTTCCTTCTAGTGGGTGCTAGAGAAATCAGAGAGTTGGTGATCTCAAACAAGTTGGAGCTTGTAAAACGAAGGTAGTATCCTCACATTGAATTGGTGCTCAATTATAGATAATGTACAGAACTTAAAAGACTGCCTATCATTTCGAAGAAGAAGAGGTTTTCTCCCTTTATGGGTTTCCTCCTAAAAATCTGTCTCTGTGTATATCTTATATGTGAGTGATGCTCATTATTTATGATGTCCATATGTAGTATAATACTGATGGTCACTTGGAGAAAGATTAAAAATGGTTTAATTGAATTAATATTGTTTAAGCACATTAACAATTGATTCACCCCCCTCCCAGTTGTCTTAGTAATTTCAACAAACTGGTCATGGCTTCCAAGAGATCTTCACTAGATGGAAGAACAATGCTCTGGAAGGAACACATGTCGAGGGTCGCGTTAGGGGTAAGGAGGTCATCCTCTAAAGACCCTACCGAAGAGATCACCATGTAAACTACTGGATCTAAGTCATCTTCATCGACAATTGAAGGCATGGGATATAATGCCACATAATTGACCTGTGGCGGGGGTGATACTATCTACATATAAGAACCATTTATGGATCTCATTGGGTTGGTAATCAAGTTAGGACCAACGCATGAAAGTTGATCAATAGTCACCATTATTCCATCGTGCGGGAAATATATCACACGAAAAAGAGTGGACACAATAGCTTTCATGGCATAGACATAATCTCGCCCAATGGGTCCTGGACTACCATAACATCAATAAAGACAGTTTTCCCTCCCAAAGTTACGGGAAACCGGGGAAGGATCCCTAAAGGGGGACTGGTTCTTCTGTTAAAATCAAATAGAGTCTGGGTAATCGGCACAAGCTGAGGATAACCCAAATCTTGCTAACCAATAGAGGACAAAATACTAACGGACGAACCTTCATCTATCGATGCATGAGAAACGTCCCTACCACAAACTTGTATTGTAATCTTGAAAGGAATGTTAGAGGGAAGACGAGGTCCAGTTAGCACACCCCAATCAAAGAGGATGGCCTACCAATATTATTTTGAAACTAGATCTATCCATCAAAGACAAGTTCATGTAGATATACACAATCTAGAAGGAAACAGGCCAAGCACATGTATTAATGAGAACTCAAAAGAGATACTTACAAAACCTGGATGAAGTTGCAACAACCTCTTCCAGCTCTCCTTTCCTAACCCCTTGCTCAAATAATCCAGAATCAAAATGACTATGCTTTCACTGATAATTCTCCCTTATGAGATCATAAGTTTGATGTCTTCAATGTCTCCTCCCTTTACCATGAGGAAGCCTCCTTATATAGTCTTGGAGAGGCCTAACCACCTTAAATATTCTTGGGATAGGTTGAGGATATTTCTTCATCAGCTGTGGATCCTCCCTAAGATCCATCCTTGACCTCAGATTCAAATCAAACTGACTTTAGAGATAAGGGGGATCTTCCCCTGATTTTCTCAACAGCATAACACTCCCCTAGAATAGTGCACAGAGCGCTACAACGCTCCCCCAAAGGAGGGAAAGGAGCACTAGCACTCCCTGCTAGTGGGTAGGGGAGCGTTTCCCTTCAAAATTTATTTTTAAGTGGTATTTCTCAAGGCAAAGGCTTTTTACTCTTTGTCAAATGATTTCTCCTTCTTAAACTAGTCTCTGAGGGCGTCTTCAAGTGTTCCTTGTGATGTCGTTCAAGACACGACATAGGCAAGATGACAATATGATATTTGCGACACTTGTAATGACGACAGTAGGTCATCATTGAAGTGAGTAATTTTGATGTGTAACAAAGAGATATGTACAAGATGGCATGATAAATATTAACAAATTTAGAGAAACAATCCTTTGAAAATACATAACACATAGAAAGCATGAATTTACTCAGAAAACGGGTTATGCATTTTCAAGCAGTTATATATTAAGCTACACGAGTCAAAATCGAACCAAAAAGGGCACAATTGAAACATGATATAGAGGAGAATAAGGCATGATTATTTTAATCATCAAGATAAATCCATAAATTCCCAAAATGACTCAAGGAACAAAATACAACAATTACAAGCCGAGTTGATAATATTTTTTAATGAATATTATTTGTAAACTACCTTAGGAAGAAAATATTCACTCATGAGTATTTTCATATTCTCTTTGTAATGGTCAAATGCTCATTTTATAAAATGCAAGAGGAATTTGAAATGTGAGATAAGAATCAGAAGGAAAAGAAAACGAACAATCACTAGAATTGAATATTCTCTCTCTTGTCTTATAAAAGAGAACTCGTTGAATGTAAGAGAGGAATTTTTCCCTTTGGGAATGATAGAAAATATTCTTACTTCTGAATGAATAAAGAGAAAGAGACATTTCATAAATTTATGGCTTTGATGAATGTATATGAGACTATTCTTTATGCATTTGTCTTCCACCTAAGTAGCATAGAATTTTGTTGTATGAACTATTTCTTCACTTTGTTCTATATGCTCAAGCTGTCACATGTTTCTTTATGAGTACATAAATATTGTTATGAATGAATTGTACAACTAATTGCATAAGTGTATATAGCATTGTTTTTATCACTTATCATTAACATGCATGAATTATTTATGGTTCTGATGATATTATCTCTCATTGTACTCATTCTTTTAGTTTTTCTCCTGGGATAGGTTAGAAGTACTTAGGTTAGATTAATTTGATTTTAGTTAGATTGGTATTAGGATTAATTAGAATTCTTTGGGGGACAATTCACTGTCTTTCCCATTTTTCTTATTTCAATTTTGAGTGACAACTAGGCCCACATACTGGTTGGAAACACTACACCAAACAAGAATAGGTCTAATTAGGATCTACCATCAGATGTTCTCCCTTACCTACTTGACATGCCTTTTGGACCCATCAATAGAAATGGAACTAGAAGGAGGGCCAGATGACAAGGTGAGCTTGTGGATTCATTCTGATTAACTTGTTTTAATTAACTAATGGCTCCAACCCATATCCCTTTATGGAGATGTTTTTTTGGTAATGTACCTCCCGAACCTCCTAGAAATATTTTACATTTCTTTTCGCAACTGAAATATGATGGCGAGGGTGAGACAACTACATCTAAACATGATTTACAATTTTGGAAGTTTTTTTCTTTTCAAAATATTAGTAACGAAAATATCATTTGTAGGCTTTTCACTCTCACTTTTCCAGGCTGGGTCAAGATATGGAATGAGACTTTTCCAGCTACCTCTATTCACATATGGGAACAATTTATTCTTGAATTTCTGCATGCTTTTAGGGATTATGATTAAGATAAATTGTGTGTAGAGATATCAAAGCTTAGGAAGAATGAAGATGAATCTCTTGAATATTTTGTTATTAGATTTACTCATCTTTGTTGTAGATTTCCTTTGGATGATAGGCCCTCTACCCATGATTTGATTTCCTGTTTAGTTTCTATTAGTAATGAAACATATGAGCTAGTGGATAAAGGATCTAAATCATGGTTTAATGTTTCCTCACATGCTGATTTGGATTTAAATGAAAATGTTGAACATGCTAATGGTTTAGTTGGAATCTATATGCCTGGATATTTCTTTATTGTGGGCAATATAGATCAGAGAGATAGTTTTTTTTCGGAAGAAATATATGTATCCTCCCATCACTCCATTTTCAATTTTCACATGCAACTCTATGTGACTTATTTTCGTATCTAAAAATTGCTTCCTAGTGATCTAACAGTAATACTCTAGTTGTCATCATTGAACAACTTTACACTGAAAATTATTGACTGAAGTTACATGCAACGAAAACACAAAAGATCAGAAATGAATCATAAACACATATGAGGCATGATATTTTTCTTCTTGTAACCTTATCTAATCCATAATTTCTGAGATAAAAAAAAACCTCCAAACCAATGCAATATCACTAAATCTGAGGACAATGTTGTTCTCTCAGCCAATACAAATATCACCAAAAATATGAGGACAACCTTTTCCTCCAAATAACCATACAAATGAGACAACCAAACCTTAGAAAATCCATGGAAATATTTTCTTCCCACAAATCTACTGCAAACCTCCTGTACGACCTACTGACATCACCTGTTAGACTTGTACGGACCTGCACCTGCCTAGGAAGCTATGTATGGATGTATGTGATTGTTCCCACTGTAACCTGTGTACATACATGACTGTTCCCACTAAAACCAATGTACATACATGACTATTCCCACCAAAACCCATGTACGTGCACAAAAACCTGTATGAATCCTATGTATGACTCACTCTTCTCGTTCATTTTTATTCCTTCTATGGTTGCCTCTCTCCCCCACACATGTGGTCTACTTTTCCCTGCCAATAACAGAAAATAGAGAGTCCTCAACCCTAGCCCATATTTTCCACCATGCAAAATTTCCCTTTGTTGAAAACACCAAGCCACCTAACACAAGTGCAGACTCACTTATGCTAACTCCATTCTTCTACAACTTAGAAAATGTCACAATGATGTCTCTCCTTTATATACAATTCCAATGAGTGAGTTTAGGCACCCCTTCTAAACTCAAAAATTAATTAAAATATTTTATTCCTTTTTATGGGTGTGACACCCCATCACAAGCCCAAAAATCCCATCAACTTGGGCATGAGGCCCTAGCCTCATTTTGGGTCCGACTTCACTAAAAAAAAGGCTAATATGGTGCCAATGAATATTCCCATATGCTTGACACCCTGACATCTTGTGGGAATACCTCCCGAAGATACAACAAACAACACTCCCTCTTAGAAAGGGAGGTATCCCATCCATCATCATCTGGATGTACCTCTATCTCCCATACTGAAAGTGATTTTGTCTCCTCTACCACAAATACACTCCAATCCTCTCGTCTGGTTTCTCCCTCTATCACCAAACAAGATCCTTCTCTCCAGTCCTCTTGAATGGATGAATCCTTAGTCATGGAAGTAAATCCTACTGTACAATATGTCTCACTAGTTACTCCCTCCATGAATGAAGAAAATCCTACTCTCTTGTCCTCCTGACTGACTGCCTCCTCTATCACTATAGAAGAACCTATTGCAACAACTGAATCCTCCATGGAGGGAACAAAGCTCCTATAAGCCTCATTCCTCTGTACCTCTTGTTTGGCCTCCTCAACCCATGAAACTTTTCTGTCAATCATGAAAGATACCTCTCTCCCACCTGAACCTGAGGGGGAACTCCCTCTGAGTGTCTGACTCTCCCTCTGAAACCTGACTCCCTTTGAGTTTGCACAACCTCCAAAGCCATATACTCCCTCTAAAACTACTGACCTTGATCCGTATTTTATGAGAGTAATGAAATGAATACAAATCTATATTATTAACATAGGTATTCACTGAAAAATAACAGATATACAATAAAACCTGGCTTCTATTAAGAAAGAAACATGATGAAACTATAAAATGTATACTAAAACAAGCTTGCTAGAATGGTGGTGGCTTATCTCTGAGAAGTGATGTGATGGTTGTGCTCATTCACAAGAAGATGAGTACAATGAGGTTCTGAAATAATTTTTACAATAAACATGAATGCCAAAACCCTAGACATCCAAAAACCTAACCCTAGGAGATGGATCACCAAGAGTCATGTGGGCCCTGTTGGGGTAAGTTGGTACATCAACTTCCCGGGGTCGTAACTTTTGCATATGATCTCTGTTTTAGGCACACAATAGCCCATTAGAAAGGTCTATCCGAGGAATACCCATTATGTTGTTAGACACTAAATATATTTATATTTTGACTTTGGCGAGCCCTAAAAACATTCTTTAGGGCCTCAAAATGGCCCCGAAAGTTCATGACCCGAAAACTAGGAAAAAATGCCAAACTGAAAAAATGCCAAGATGATCCAGTTGGAATAGGTGGTTAGCCATCGAAATCCATTTGGATCAATCCTTTCCCATTAGGAATAAATGGTCTCCATTGCGATGAGTTCCCCCATCATATGAGTAAATTTTTGCTGAATTTGGGCCCGAGTGAGTCACTTGCCTTAATGCAGGAGCTGCCCCGCTTTAACAACCTGATAAAGATGGATCATCTATTGGTGAGTTCCCTAAGCATGTGTTTTGGCCCTTGACCATGTTTTGTGTAAAATCTAGTCATGTTTGACCAATTTTGGGACTTCGACAGGCTGGTCGAAGACGAAGCACCAGGCGAAGCGGAGATCGTAGGATCTTGCTCCCTTTTGTGAGCTTTTTGGGTTTAGGGTTTACGTAAGTGCAAGTGATTGTAACAAAGGCTCTGTGCTGTGCCAAACTTAGGGAAGGAGGATCTAGTGAGGTGGGTGTAGATCTCCTGTCCTATGCGAAGTGGGTCTTGTGGCTCTGTGCATTGAACAGATATAATAAAGAGAAGAAGAGTTGGTGGACGTAGACCCATGTTGGGGGTGAACCACGTATATCCTGTGTTATTGTTTCTTTGTGTGATTGATTTGATTTATGCTTAGTGCTGTCATATTTATGTATGTTAGATGCATATGATATAATATCTTAGATCTTAGTAATGTGAATGAATTCTAGATCTGCTCTATTTCTATGTGCTAAGTGCCTAGATGTGTTAGAGCTTGTTGAATACTGCGTTGTTCTGTAATTAGGGTTTTACCTGCGATGTGAATAAGGGTTAAATGATAATGAATGTTAACTGCTAAGTGCTCTGCTAAGTATTATGATCACATATCTATGTCCCAGCTAGGTTGCAGACACTTGAGTCCTGCAACCCCCCCTGTCTCTACCTTGGGTGAGAATTCATCTTCTTCGCAGGTGTTGCAGAAAGGGCTGGTAGTTAGGGTTTTTTTGGTCCATTGTTGAAACGTTGAACCCTGGGTTTTCCCCTGTGCCAACAAATGGTTCCGTTGCTGGGACCTAAAACTATGATTGCTAGGAACTGAAGTAAAGAGAAAGCTCTATGCATAGATCTATTGCTGTAGTGCGCAATATTATACTTGAATTGTGAAGCTTTGTGCTAAGAAAAGAATTTCGATCTGAATAAAAGAGGTAAGATCTTAAAGATTTGTGCTCTGATAAAGGTAAGATAAGTGATTTTTTTTTCGAAAAAATGGATCTAGGTATGCTTGATAGATTTGGTCCTAGTCTGAAAACTAGGGCACAACCCGAAGAAAGAAGATATGATATGAATAGATCTGATATAAATAGTGAAAGATATCTTATTCCTATGCATAGAAATAATTGTTGGACTAACAAGTGGATTCAAGATCCTAGAAATAATTTTTTGCATATCCATCCCTGTGATCCCAGTGCCCAGTACAAGAAAGGTTGGGGATTGTTTAAGAGAAATAGAAGATTGACTCTTTGTTATAGTTGTAGAAGATTGGGACATCTTCCTAAGGAGTGCCCTGGTAGAAGTCCTATTTACCTTTGCTGTAAAGCTACTGGACATGAAGTTTTGGATTTCCCTAGAATGATTGCTAAAGTTGAGAAGATGAACACCAGACAAGAAAACCCCGAGGAAGGTCAAGAGACTAAGAATATGCTAAAAAACAAGAAAGAATCAGAGGCTATATTATTACAGATGAAAGAAACACTGAATGATCACAAAGACATCATTTTATCAAAGATTTTAAAAGAGAAAGAGTGCATAGAAACAAGAATAGGATACTTTGACATAGACTGTGTATTGGATGTATAAACATAGGTGAACATTATGACATAAAGTACTTGGGAAATTTTAGGAAAGCATGTTATGGTTCCTTCATTAGGAGGAATATAATTGTTTAAAGGAAAGTTGATAACCCTATGTGGAAGACTTGCCCATGTATCTATGATTTATCATGGAACATCGACAGAAGAAGAATTCGAGATCATTAAGTTTGTTGAGAACAATGACCCCCTTGCACTTTTGTTAGGAAAGAATTGGATTGAAAGAGATCAGATCTGAAGGAAAGACAAAGAGGAATCTGTAGAACAAAAAAAGAAAAATTAATGGATTTCATGGATATGAGAATAATGCGCTTAATAGACTAACAGGAGGACAAGTCGAAGAAATTGAGGGCCAGAGACCTAGCTGTCGAAGTTGAAAGAACGCAAGAAGACTTAGAGTACTTATCCATACAGGAGAGTAGAGAATATACTCCAGAAATAGTAAGAGAAGAAGTATTACCCTCGAACCCTATGAAAGACCCTCAGTTGTGAGAAGTTACTATTCCAAGAGGAGATAAGAACAAGAAGGGGAAGAGGAATCCAGAGACACAGATCACAGGAAATAAAGCTAGAAATATCAGTAAGAAGAAATCAAAGCTAGAAAAATTGCAAGAGGTTCTAGAGAGGACTTCGCAGAAGGAAGGCTTGTAGAACTTGAACCTTGCTAGAATAACAGAACAACACCAACTGGCACTTTTCCATGACGAAGCGATATGACCATTGGAGGTGTCCTGACTGTTAGAACGATGCTCCAGAATGGCTAGAAATGTAGTTATTGCCGAAATGTTCACCATTGGACTATTGGGACCACACCATAATGGATGGAATTGCATTGATTGAGTCGTTCCTACCCATTGGAAGAATCTGTTACGATGTTATCTATTTAACCCTTCGAATGTCTTACTATGGACAATTTTTCCAATTGTGATTATTCGAGCCTACAGAGAACTAGTTGCTTTCGTGTAGTGCTTATTGAAACCTCACCATCCATTATACTACCTTTATTATTTGTTCATCGACCCTAGATATCATATCTCGAGAGTGTATGTAGGGTGACTTTAGCGCAGTAGATAAATCCATCGAAGATATTCTCATGGACCTCATGGCTAAGAAGGTCATGCCTGCAGGATCACAAGCTTCGTCGACAAGAGGATTGCAAGCATCCCCATCGATTGCACGTCGATATGGGCCCTTCTGAACTGTGACAGAGAAATGAACCAAGCATCATGATGACTTGGCAAATGAAAATCTCATCCCATCAATCCTGCCTGACTACATCCCACCTCTGGCTAGCGCGGTGAGTCATGACAGCATCCCAAGGGACTTCGACTAGACAGTGATCATCGCGTACCTCCTGAAGGGGATACACGTAGTAGGACTATAGTTGGAGAGGATTATGATGCTTAAGATCAGTGACTTCAACTTGGGAGATAAAAAAAACTATGGAATGCTTGCACCACACAATTATTTGACTAAGACAATGGGAAAGAAGTTGAAGATTATCCCCCATCCATGGACTATGGACATCACAAGGTCCACCATTCTTAATGTGATGAAGATCCCACACTTCGGAAGACACCAGGAGGTTAACGTGTGCGTTAAACTCCTGCTGTTTTGATTCCATGGTGGTTACCTATGGTTGGATTGACACATCACAGTAGATCCGGTGATGATACATCGGATCACTAGATTAAGCATGCAAGGACCATATCTCTAATATTTTTACCTAGGGAAGGCTGCAGATCGTGCCCTGACACAGATAAAAAAAGACACCTATGGTTATGTAGAGAAGGGAAAGCGGGGCTATAAGGTAGCCTCCATCCAGAATGGCGCAATGTGCCTAGCTTTCCAGTTTATCGCTGGTAAGCTTGTCTGGAAGAATAGGCCAATGCAGGTCATGGGGTTTGTTGTTGACCTCACAGGAAAATGTGTTGAAGGGCTACAAATTGTTAGCAACATTTCTTGTAAGGGGGGAAAGAGGTGAAGAGGCGGGCAAAAACCCACTTACCCTAAGTTCGGGGCACGAATGCGCCTGTGGTTAAGCAGCGCGCAAATCTGAGCGGCGAGGATCTGCACACCCAGATCTATGGTCGGGAGTGGATTCTGGAACCCCCCCACCATTCTACCTTTAAGTGGAGGGGGGGGGGGTCCAGAATCGGGCGCGCACCTCCCCAACGGCCACGATCATAATGCCAAAATCGACGGCTGAGGTTTCATTCCGGACCCCCCTTGCCTTTCTGGTTTTAATTTGGGGGGGGGAGTCCGGAATGATGGATATTAATATGGGGCCTCCTTCCTGACATGTCACCTTCTGTACCATCCTTCCCCCCTGTTAACATGGTGACTCCTCCTTGCGTCTGCCCCCACTTCTTCCAAATCTATTACCGCCTCCCTCTTCCCCTGTCACCTGTCCACTCACCCTCATAGTATGTGTCTCTCCTCCCAGTCACCTCCACCTCAGCATCGTTCACCATTCACTTGTCTCCCTGCACTCCATGTTGCTCCCGCCTGTGTCCTGTCCATACCCCGTGGCATTCCTCATCCGATGTCACAACTCCCATTGATTCACCATCACCCTCGTCATACCCTCATCCATGTCTGCCATAGGGGTCCCTGCGTAGCAATCCAACGAAGCATCATCCAAAGGGGGACTGTTCAGTTGATCTAGGTGGCACCATTAGGAGACCTCCATGTATCAGAAGATAGAGTTGACTGAGGTCGTCCCCAGTCGCAAGGAAGCAGTTATTGAGGCAGTTGGTGGTAGTTGGATATCGTCTCCACCATAAATGGAAAGTCCGACGACAAATTAAAAGCATGTCAGTTCATCCGCTGGACTATCAGGAGTTCGATTGCGTCTGGCATAGGTGCACGACCATTCAGAGACTGCATGTGTAGATTGTCAGTGGACATGCAGACGTAATGTTTTTAATGCAGTGTCTCGGTTTCGCTGTTGTGTTTCTCTTTGAGTATATGTAGGCAATTTTACCATTTTGGAATCTATCGATGGTAGAGCGAAGCTCCCGACTGTAAAGTTTTAACAGACATTCTAGCTCTTTGGTTATGCATTTGTATGTGAGATTTCTTGTTTTATGACAGATAGTCCTTCTTACTCCATCTAAGTTTTCATCTTATACTAAGAGAGTTCGTGATCGACTGATTCACATGAATTATTGCAATTATATTATGATAAAGGATTTACTGTTGCATTATTGTATTCTCTGGTTTTCTACGTTTGAATGTAAGAAGATCTTGCATTTAGATGATTTCTCCTATAGTCTGTTAGAAACCTGATGTTTACGACAGACCTTTGCATCTCTCTGATACAAGTCTTCCCCCTACTCACCCTTACTACAACTCACTGTCTGAATTTTATCTAAGACCTCACTCACCCATGCATGCCTGGCCTAGTTTCGGAGTTGGAACAATATTGTTTTGATTTAACTTCCATTCGATCACCCCTTTTATAAACAAATCGTGACATAAGATGATGGGTGTCGGGCTCTGCTCCTGCTGCAATCCAGGAGTGACTTTCGTCGCCAACATTTCTGGTGCCATTGCCGGGGACGAAGTTGAAAATCTTCCCTGGGATTGAATGACATTAAGCTTCTGATTCTGAAGGTGCATCAGGCATCAGAGCCCTTGAAGATTGCTACTGTGCACCTGGCATCTCCATTGTGACGACTCCACTGTGGCGAACCTGTTGTGATTAGTTGTGGCTTCTAGTGGCAGACACACGCAGTCCCTTCCTCAGTTGCCTCTAGCCACGCCTGAAGTGGATCTGGAGGTGATTATCAGAAAAGGGAAGGCCTCTGAAGGAGAAAGATTCACCGTTGAACTAGGTAATTCACCACCTCCTTCCATAAAAACTCCATTTTCTTATTCTTATCTTCCTAGCAAACCTGTTTCTAAAGTTTCCCATTTTCTGAATTTCGGGAGTGTTCTTGCTGAGTTTTCCCCTCCTGGTCTAGCATTAGAAGGAGAAATCCTTGTCACTCCCCTCTCCCCCGAAGCTGTACCGTGGCGCAGACCCCGGACCTCAGAAGATTTCACCACCCCTCCTCTTGTTACTATTACTGCACAGAGAGGAGCGTCTTCCCATTTAGGTCCCTTAGCTCTCTCTTCATATTCCCCATTGTTTCCCTTTCCTCCAGGAAGCTCATTTCTAGTATCCCCTATTTTCACCCCTTCTCCTCCGAGTTATCCTACACTTAATATTCCCATGGTAGGAGTAAATCCCCCTATGACCAGAATGGAGGCTATTATATCCGCTAGGTACGCTCCCCTTGTGCTACCTTAGCTTCTCAATGCCCTCCCAACAAATGGTTACCTCAAGTAGTTGCCCAAGTTTACAGGTGAGGGGGACATAATGGCAGAAGAACACCTAGAAGCCTTTTACAGTTTTACAGACGATAATGTTATCATGCATGCAGACATATGGATGAGGATTTTTGTCCATAGTCTTCAAGGCGAGGCAAGAAAATGGTTTAAGGCACTGCCTCCTGGATCTATTGATGGGATTGAAGCTTTGGATAATGCCTTTTTGAGACAGTGGGGAGATAAAAAAGACTTCATGTATTACATGACAGAGTTTGGATCTTTGAAAAGAAAAGAGGGAGAGTCTGTCTCTGACTTCTCCAAGAGATTCAATAAAATGTACAATAAAATCCATACTGAGATAAAACCCTCCAAATCCTCTGCAAAGATCA
The DNA here is from genome assembly GCA_009831015.1 of Picea engelmannii. Classification (NCBI taxonomy): domain Eukaryota; kingdom Viridiplantae; phylum Streptophyta; class Pinopsida; order Pinales; family Pinaceae; genus Picea; species Picea engelmannii. The sequence continues at coordinate 854,050 of ML781264.1, forward strand.
CTTATGCTAGCGCCTTTGATCCCAATTTCTGCCTTCTATTGAGGGAAAGACGAGCCACTACTCTGGCCCACATGCAGGATGCAACCATGGAGGTAGAATCTAACATATTGGCTGTTGACCGACTCAAGAACACTGCTGATAGAAGCATGTCCAGGAAGAGGCCTGAAGCCTCCTCATCCAGTTCCTCTCCCTTGCCCCTTTAGATAGATGAGACAACTAAAATGTTGAAATCACTTTCTGCCAGGATGGAAAGGTGGGAGTTAGAAAGGAAGCCTATGTACAGAAATCCCCAGAATGCTGATAGTAGAGGTTTCAGGAGACCTAATAACAATGTGCCTCAGGATTTCCCAAGGGAAAAAAGGGGGAAAGATATAGAAGATCAAAGGATTCAAACCCCCCTCCAAAATAACCTAGTTGCTCGTGAAGAAGGAGAGGAGATAGATCATCTTGACCCTAAAATTCACTGTATTGAAGAAACTTCCCCTTTTCCCCATTTGACTCAGTCTGCATATGAAGAATCTCTTATGAATATTCAAATCAATGAGTTAGGTAAAGGAGAAAAGGTCAACAACACCTCTATCAGATACCCTCTCAGGTCAAAGAAGAAAGAGGGAAACTTTGACAGCCAAAATTAGCCCCTCATGGCAGAAAGGTCTACTAAACCTGCAACAACCACTATTAAAGAAAAGAAAACTCAGAATGCTTCACCAGCAGTCAAACAACCTGTTTCTAAGGTAAGGGAAGCTCCTAAGCCTATTTCCTCATTTAATTTTGAGCATGAAATTCAAAAGATCAGAATTCCCATCCCCCTCTCAGAGCTAGTTAAAAATGAAGACTTCAAAAGGTCCCTCTCTAAACTGCTACAATCTGAGTCCCCCCAGCCTTCCTCTGACTCAGTGAACCTTCAAGATGAAAAGCCAGTAGTTGTCCTAGGTCCCATGGTAGAAGACATAGACGATTCATCCCCTCCCTTCTACACCTCCCTAAACATACATGATAAAGTGTCACATAATTGCCCCATGGATTCAGGAGCTTCCCACTATCTTATGCCCAAAATAGTCATGGAAGAGTTGGGACTGGAAGTGACAAAGGCTTATCATGATTTGTACTCTTTTGATTCAAGGAGGGTGCAATGTCTTGGAGTCATAAAATACGTGGTGGTCTCTTTATTTCAGCTGCCAATGAAGAGTGTGGTCATGGATATTGTGGTAGCTTATGTTCGCCCCAAGTTTGGCATGTTGTTGTCTAGGTCTTGGATTAAAAGACTTGGTGGAACATTACAGATGGATCTCACATATGCCACCATTCCAGTCTTTGGAGGGGAACACAGGAGGTTATATAGAGAAGCTCAACTAGCCTATATTGTCAGTGATGAAGAAAACCCCACCAATCGTCCCATCTTTGCACTGGACACTGATTTGGGGTCTAGTTTGTTGCAGGTCACTGAAACCCCTGATACCCCTTTACAGATCAGAAAACAACCCATTCTTAATCAGGAGATACCTCCTTCAGCCACCTCTGTTTGGAAGATGTTCTTTGACGAAGCTTCTTCTAGTATAGGCGCTGGCGCTGGAGTAGTTTTCATATCGCCTTGTCAAGAGACCATATCCCTGTCATACAAGCTGGAATTTGAAACCACCAACAATGTGGAAGAATATGAAGCTCTTGTTCTAGGTATGAGGGCTGCAAAAGAAATGGGAATAAGGGAGATGGCAGTGTTCGGAGATGCTGAATTGATAATCCAGCAGGTTAGGAATGTTTATCGTGCTAATAATCCTCAGCTTAGAAATTACAGAAATGAGGTATGGGACCTGATTGATAATTTATTCTTGGCTTTTAACATTTCTTTCATTCCGAGGGGGGAAAATACTTCAGCCGATTCTTTAGCTGTCTTAGCTAGTTTTCTCAAAGTTCCTCTGCCGCCTATGATCGAATATGATGTTGAAATAAAATATAGGCCCTCTGTACCGGACAATGTCAAGCATTGGAAGGTATTCGAAGATGATCTGGAAATCAAAAAATTTCTCCAATCTGTTGATGAATTTTTTGTGTTGCACATTGATCAGGATCCTGACCTGGAAGGTGACCCTCACCCTGAGGAGTTTTTAAATGAAATTGCTAATCACCAAATTATTTAGCTGCCTAGCAATCACATTCCGAGGGGACTAGTCCCTTTAGAAATATTATTCGACAGGAATGATGTGGCAACAAAGGGTAGTGTTTCAAATGAAGATGTTGATACAGCCGAATGCAACATTGGCACACATGAGGAGCCTAAGTTTGTCAAATTATCAGGCAACCTGACCAATGAACAGAGGGTGGAATATACTGAGTTATTGAAGGAATTCACTGATGTGTTTGCATGGGCCTATTAATACCTCAAAACTTATGACGCATCTGTCATTGAGCACAAGATCCCACTGAACAAAGAGGCCAGGCCATTCAGGCAGAAACTGAGACAAATAAATCCCATGTTGTTTCCCGTCATGGAGAGAGAAGTGAAGAAATTGTTAGATGCCCAAATCATTGTCCCCTTGAGGTATTCCAAATGGGTGGCCAATTTGGTCCCGGTGAGAAAGAAAAGTGGAGAAATCAGGCTTTGTGTCGATTTTAGGAACCTGAACAGGAGCTCAAATAAAGACAATTATCCCCTGCCCAACATGGAACACATATTGCAAAGGGTAACTGGTGCATCTAGGATATCCATGATTGATGGTTTCTCTGGTTATAACCAGATATCAGTCATACCCGAGGACAGAGAAAAAACGACCTTCACCACTCCTTGGGGCACATTCATGTATGCCAAAATGCCCTTTGGATTGATGAATGCAGGAGAAACATTTTAGTGAGCCATGGACATAGCCTTCATCAGGGAGAAAGATCAATTTGTGGTAATATATCTGGATGACATCACAGTCTTCTCCAGGTCAGATAAGGAGCACTGCTGTCACCTGAGGAAAGTTTTCTTGAAGTGTCGAAGGTTTGGCCTTTCCCTAAATCCCAAGAAATATTTGTTTTCTATGAAGAAGGGGAAGCTATTAGGCCATATATTATCAGCAGAGGGAGTGAAGATTGATCCTAGCAAGGTAGAGGCGATTCAGACCCTGTCACTTCCCAGATCTAAGAAGGAAGTTCAGGCCTTTGTGGGGAAGATTACTTTTCTGAGGAGATTTGTCTCAAATTTTGCTGAGCTAGTGAAACACATCACATCCATGCTCAGGAAGGGAAATGAAGTTAAATGGACTGTTGAACCCAGGGAATCTTTTATCCAAATAAAGAAGGCATTGACTAAGGCACCTGTGCTGATCAGTCCTGATTATTCCAAGGATTTCCTGATTTTTTCTTTTGCTTCTTTTGATACAGTAGCAGCGGTCTTATTGCAGAAAAATGAGGAAGGGTGAGAGCAACCCATTTCATTCTTTAGCAAAGCATTGAGAGATGCATAAGTCTGGTACGAGATCATGGAGAAGCAGTCCTATGCCTTGGTGAAATCTCTCAAAGCTTTCAGAGTCTATGTCTTGCACTCAAGGATCACTGCATACGTTCCTTCAGCCTCTGTGAAGGACATTCTTATATAGCCTGACATAAATGGGAGAAGAGGTAGATGGATCACCAAGATCCTGGAGTTTGATCTAGATATTAAGCCCAACAAGTTGATAAAGGGGCAGGGTTTAGCCAAGATGCTAGCTGAATCCAATTGCGAAGCCTTGGGGATTAGCTCCATCAATGCCTGTTCAAAAAATCAGCAAGCTAAGGGTGACTTATCACTAGCAGAATGCACCTGGTACAGAGATATTTTGTACTTTCTGGAAGAATTGAGGCCTCCTGATGGAATGGGAAAGAGAAAGGCAAGAGCTTTAGAGCTCAAGGTGGTCATATATTCCCTCGTTGACTGAGTTTTATACTAGAAAGACCCTCTAGGGGTATTTTTAAGGTGCCTGAATCCACATGAAGACTAGAAAGTTATGTTTGATTTCCATAATGGCCTTTGTGGGGGTCATCATTTCTGGAAGACCACAGCTCACAAGATCCTCAGGGCTGGGTATTACTGGCCCACTTTATTTGCTGATGTCTGTAGAGGAATAAGAGCTTGCATCAAATGCCAAAAGTTCTTAGGAAAGAAACAACTCAAATCTCTGCCACTAAAGCCGGTAGTAGTTTCAGCACCCTTTCAGCAGTGGGGATTGGACTTCATTGGAGAAATCCATCCTCCCTCAAGTGGCCAACACAGATGGATCCTGACTGCAACAGATTATTTCACCAAGTGGATAGAAGTTGCCCCCACTAGGATTACTTCTCAAAAAGTAATTATCAGCTTCCTGGAGGACATCATAGCCAGATTTGGCTGCCCTAGCAGAATCGTCAGCGATAATGCCGCCTCATTCAGGTCTGGGCCTTTGGTTAAGTTCTGTGAACAGTTTGAGATTTCACTAGTTCACTCCACTCCCTATTATCCTCAAGGAAATGGACTGACAAAGTCTTCTAATAAAGGCCTGATCAAGCTCATTAAAAGATTTTAGAAGACAATAAAAGGGCATGGGATTCAAAACTCAAATTCTCCCTATGGGTTGATCGTGTGACCACAAAGAGGTCCCTGAAAACCTCACCTTTCCAACTTGTTTATGGGATAGAGGCTGTTTTTCCTACTCAACTCGCTTTATTTGTGGAGAAATTCTTTCAGGATCTCGAAGGAGAACCAGACCACATGGTCAGGAGAATTCATCAAATGGTGGAAGTGCAACAGATCAGGGAGAAGGTGATGAACAGAGCCTACAGTCATCATCAGAAGATCAAGCAAGCCTTTGATAGGAAAAGCAGGAAGAAAGATTTTGAGCTGGGTGATCTGGTACTCAAGTGGGATGCATCCAAGCAGGATAGAGGAAAGCACAATAAGTTTGATGCCCTCTGGATTGGGCCTTTCAGAATCTCTGGAGTATTCTCAAACAACACTTACAGGTTGCAGGATTTGGAAGGCAAAGAAGTTTTTAATGGCCCAGTTAATGGGCATTTCTTGAAAAAATGTTTTTTCTGACCCAGAGACAGCTCCTCTGTTTTTGTAAATATTGTTTTATTTTTTCGGCTTAATAAATGACTCCATAGCCCAACACAAGGCACCGAAGTTGCGGAATAAGTTCTTAGAGCATCATAGGGATGACTTTATCCCCCATGGAGCCTAATGTTAGCAACATTTCTTGTAAGGGGGGAAAGAGGTGAAGAGGCGGGAAAAAACCCACTTACCCTAAGTTTGGGGCACGAATGCCCCTGTGGTTAAGCAGCACACAGATCTGAGCGACGAGGATCTATGTGCCCAGATCTACGGTCGGGAGTAGATTTTGGACCCCCCCACCATTCTACCTTTAAGCGAAGGGGGGGGGGTCCAGAATCAGGAGCGCACCTCCCCAACGGCCACGATCAGAATGCCAAAATCTACGGCTGAGGTTTCATTCCGGACCCCCCTTTCCTTTCTGGCTTTAATTGGGGGGGGGGGGTTCGGAATGATGGATATTAATGTGGGGCCTCCTTCCTGACGTGTCACCTTCTGTACCATATTTCCCCCCTGTTAACGTGGCGATTCCTCCCTGCGTCTACCTCCACTTCTTCCAAATCGCTTACCGCCTCCCTCTTCCTCTGTCACCTATCCACTCACCCTCATAGTATGTGTCTCTCCTCCTAGTCACCTCCACCTCAACATCATTCACCATTCACTTGTCCCCCTGTGCTCCATGTTTCTCCTGCCTGTGTCCTATCCATACCTCATGGAATTCCTCATCCGATGTCACAACTCCCATCGATTCACTGTCACCCTCGTCATACCCTCATCCATGTCTACCATAGGGGTCCCTGTGCAACAATCCAACGAAGCATCATCCAAAGGAGGACTATTTAGCTGATCTAGGTGGCACCATTAGGAGACCGCCATGTCTCAGAAGACAGAGTTGACCGAGGTCATCCCCAGTCCCAAGGAAGCAGTTATTGAGGTAGTTGGTGGTAGTTGGATATCATCTCCGCCATAAATGGAAAGTCCAGCGACGAATTAAAAGCACGTCAGTTCATCCGCTGGACTGTCAGGAGTTCGATTGCGTCCGACATAGGTGCATGACCGTTGAGAGACTGCATGTGCAGATTGTTAGTGGACATGCAGACGCAATGTTTTTAATGCAGTGTCTCGGTTTCGCTGTTGTGTTTCTCTTTGAGTATATGTAGGCAATTTTGCCATTTTGGAATCTATCGATGGTAGAGCGAAGCTCCCGACTGTAAAGTTTTAACAGACATTCTAGCTCTTTGGTTATGCATCTATATGTGAGATTTCTTTTTTTATGATAGATAGTCCTTCTTACTCCATCTAAGTTTTCATCTTATACTAAGAGAGTTCATGATCGACTGATTCACATGAATTATTGCAATTATGTTATGATAAAGGATTTATTGTTGCATTGTTGTATTCTCTGGTTTTTTGCATTTGAATGTAAGAAGATCTTGCGTTTATATGATTTCTCCTATAGTCTGTTAGAAACCTGATGTTTACGACAGACCTTTGCATCTCTATAATACAAGTCTTCCCCCTACTCACCCTTACTACAACTCACTGTCTGAAGTTTATCTAATACCTCACTCGCCCATGAATGCCTAGCCTAGTTTCTGAGTTGGAACAATATTGTTTTGAGTTAACTTCCATTCGATCACCCCTTTTATAAACAAATCGTGACATAAACTGATGGGCGTTGGGCTCTAATCCTGTTGCAATCCAGGAGTGACTTCCGTCGCCAACACAAATGAATTGGGAGAGATACCTTGTCAACCAGTTAGATAAAGACTGTCGTGAAGCTCAAGATCAGGGCTATGAGTTTAATTTCAGTTGACTGTTGATTCTCATTGCCTTCATTTTTTGGGAGATGCCAGAAGGAGAAACCTTCCCTGAAATTGAGTCATCCGAACCACTAGCTGTGAGGTTCACTACGCTATGGTATTCGAGCGACATGGAAAAACAATGGTAGTCAAACACGGTGTTCCACGCCTATTATCTACAGTTGAAGAGGGCCATTGAATCTTTCCCTCGCATGACGCTGAACACTCTTCACATGTTCAGGCCACTCGTGAATTTCCACACAAACAAGCACTTCATCTACATCACTACGTGCAAAGATGAACACAAAGAAGAGATCTAGTCCTATTACAAACTCACAGAGGAGGACATGCAAGAAATAACGAAGGAATGGCCTATAGAGTTCCTTGTACCAGTCGACCAGGAAGAACTCTCCGACCCTGAACTCATCGAAATCCCTGTGGTCACTCGTGAAGAATATGATGCACCCAACAACAGTAGGAAGAAAAAAAAAGAAGAGGTATAGGAATTAAGAAATGCATCAAAAGAAACTACACTAGATTCATTTGAAGGAGGAGGAGGTGACGAAGTAGACAAAGAAGAGGATGAAAGGGGAGAAGACAAGCAGAAGTAGGGTGAAGTAACACTGCCTAGGGGAGAAGACAAGCAGAAACATCCAAGAAAAGAAAGGGTTACCTGATGAAACCTTCATCATGGAAGAATTCAAAAGCCAATAAACCTCCATTACACACTGTGCTCACGGTGGATGACATTTACCTTATCATTTCTGTTGTATTAGATACCTCAGAGGACATCTTGTAGCAAAGCGAAGCCAAACAAGAGATAATGTTTGATATGATCGAGGTGGAGCTCAAAGGGTTTCAAAAATCTCTTTATTCGAACCGTGTAGTGTGTATTTCACCGTTGTCAGCATGAGACATAGAAGTAGGAGATGAGCCTGCCCAACTATGTAGATTAGTAGAATCGACAGAGGCTCACATTCATCGTGTCTAAAAGGAAAAATAATAGGCCACAGAGGACTTGAAGCAAGCAAAGGAGGAATCCATTGAGCCACATAGGGTTGCAAAACAACAAAAAGATGACCTCTAGACGAAGTTTGTAGAGGATAGAGAATAGATCCAGAAGGAGAAAGAAAAACTTCTCACATAGAAGATGGGAGTCAAGGAGGTAGTCACCAGAGCACTTTGCTCTGTGCTAGGCCTCACACAGATAGAAGAAGACAAAATGGAGAGACAAGTAGGGAAGCTCGCTAAATCCATTCAACAACTCCAAGCACGAATAATAGAACTGGAACTACAAGCCGTGCCAAGCACTCCACAGGAAGTGAGAGATCAAAGAGAGGAAACTATGAGGAGAGAAGTCGAAAGAATCAAGGCATTGGCCTTGGAATTCCAACAACTCAACAATCAAAGTGCGCAGACCTATGAGCACCTTGTAGAGGACCCTGAACTAAGGACATTGGAATCACAGCTCCAGGAAGCAAAGCAATATGCAGCAATAGTGCAAGCACAATTGAAGCTACTATCACCTATCGAGAGGATGAATAGGTCATAAGAACAATGCATCATTTAGCAATAGGTCCATTCCATCTAGGGTAAAGTAATGGAAGTGACCCAGAGGCTCCAACCAGTACAGGATGAAGCTTGCACACTTTTTGAGGAGATTGAAGGACAAGGTGCACAACTAGAATAAGTAGTCACCACAGGAGAAAAACACTTGGAAGGATCGGTGGCTGAGAAAGTTATTCAAGAGTTCACTGAGTAGGAGGCTCTGGCGAAGCAATAGGTTGAGGCAACTCGAGCCAAGCTTGAGGCCTTCGCGGTAGAGTTACCTAGATCAGAGTGACTCGGGATGAGTCACATGTGAGTGTTGGGGGCCTATTGGCCCTTGATCAGGTTTTGTGGAAACAGTGGTCATGTTTGACCAATTTTGGGACTTCGACAGGCTAGTCAAAGATGAAGCACGAAGTGAAGTGGAGATCATGTTATCGCTCCCCCTTTTGTGAGCTTTTTGGGTTTAGGGTTTATGTAACGGGTATGGGATGTCGACCCATGGGTCTTACCCATGCTTAGGCCCTTTTTGTAATGTATAAATAGATATCTAGGCAATGCAAGAAACACACTAGATCTAAGAGGCATGTGGTACTAAGTGTTGCATTGTGCTAAGTGCAAGTGATGTAAGTGGTTGGATCTATGTGATTGAGTTAGATCTTTGCATATTGTGTATTGAGAACTTGCAGGGGTAAGTGCAAGTGATTGTAACAAAGGCTCTGTGTTGTGCCAAACTCGGGGAAGGAGGATCTGGCGAGGTGCACATAGATATCTTATCCTATGCGAAGTGGGTCTTGTGGCTCTGTGCATTGAACAAATATAATAAAGAGAAGAAGAGTTGTTGGACATATCGCCACATTGGGGGGAACCATGTATATCCCGTGTTATGGTTTCTTTGTGTGATTGATGTGATTTATGCTAAGTGCTATCATCTTTATGTATGTTAGATGCATCTGATATAATAACTTAGATCTTAGTAATGTGAATGAATGGTAGATATGCTCTATTTATATGTGCTAAGTGCTTAGATATGTTAGATCTTGTTGAATACTGCATTGTTCTATAATTACGGTTTTACCTGCGATGCGAATAAGAGTTAAATGCTAATGAATGTTAACTGCTAAGTGCTCTATTAAGTACTGTGATCATAGATATGTGTTCCATATAGGTTTTAGACACTTGAGTCCTGCAACCCCCCCTTCCTCTACCTCGGGTGAGACTTCATCTACTTCGCAGGTGTTGCCGAGAGGGTCGATAGTTAGGGTTTTGTTGGTGCACTGTTGAAGCATTGAACCCTGGGTCTACCCTTGTGCCAACAATGTGTGTCCATGATATGATTAGTGGATTCTTGTTCCATGTAGTTAGGGTTGAGATCTGTTGGTTTCAACTATTCTTCTATCTCTGAGGTGTCCAATAATCGTGGAAAATATGGTTGAAGGAGATCCACATTGAACATTGGGTGCAAGCCAAGGAAAGGGGGAATATTGAGCTCAAAATCATTGTCTCCCACATCATTGGTGATGGTGTAAGGTACATAGCAGAGTGGGTGAATCTTCCTATGGGTCCATACAAGGCGTTCTTTCTGCAAGGGCAACCAAACTTTGTTTCCCACCTGAAACTTATGTGGCACCTGATGTTGATCATGGAACTGCTTGTACTTGGAATTGGATTTCTGTAAAATATCCTGAGCCTGTTGGACCATGTGCTAGATTCTCTCAATCAACCCAGTGTATTTTCCAGTGTTAGTTTGAGCATGGGGCGAGTCAACGTGGTTATCCGCAAGGGGTAGTGCAACATCCATGGGACCCAATGGTTGAAATCCCATCCCCACCTAAAATGGGTTGTGGCCGGTTGAGCTATGTATGGATCTATTATACTTGTGATGAACATAAATAATAATCTCATCCCATGTACGGTAGTGCTTGGAATTGTACATGCGCATGATATGCACGATTATCCGGTTGACGACCTCAGTTTAGCCATCTGTTTGGGGGTGGAAGACAGTGAATTTGGTGAGCTTGGTGTCCAACAGTGACTAGAGGCTTGACCAAAATCTGTTCAGGAGAAAATTATACTGATATAAGATAATGATTTTGGGTATTCCAAAATGTACCCACACTCGTTCAAAGAAGAGCTTAGCAGTGGCCTTTGTTTTGATTCTTTTCTTGCAGGTGGCCAGAATCTCCATCTTAGAAAAGCGATCAAAAACCAAAAAAACACAGTCATTTCCCCTCTTGGTGGATGGAAGGCCCAACATGTAGTCCATTGAGATGTATTCCCATGACCTATCAGGAGTAGGAAGAGGGGTGTACATGCCTTGTTTCTTAGTGGACGGTTTGGAAATAACACAGGCAGTGTGGGACCTGATATACTTGATGACATCCTTTCGAAGTTTCAACCAGTGGAAATGTTGCTGCAACACTTCCATTGTGTTATCTACACTAAATTTTCCTACCACCCAACTATAGTGGGATTCCTAGATAATCTTCACTCACTTGCTTGATGGAACACAGAGATGGCCGAGACGACACAACAACCTGTCCTAAAGATGGAAATTAGTGACAACTGTGTTTGCACCCAACATTTAGTAGGTGGTGGAGAAGTTAGGATCTTTTGCATAGAGTTGGCTCCATCCAGAGGTCTTGTGGTAGCACGAGTCTAGAACCTTGGTGAGTGTCATAACTGGAGGTCGACCAAGGCAATCAACGACATGTTTGGTACTTCTTGTCTTATACTTGATGTTTAGGTGGAATTGCTTCAAGTATGTGGACCACTTATGATGGTGGCCATTCTTCAATTTTCCTTGAGTCTGCATGAAGTACAACGAATTATGATCAATGTGGATAATTGTCTTCTTTCCAAGAATGTAATGCCTCCAATATTGCACAATGGAGTACATTTCTTTGTCGTAAGTAGGGTACTTATAGATGATATATGATAATTTCTCACTATGATAGTGATCCAGATTTAGGAGCTAAATGAACTGATTAACACACTGAATACAATAAACACAAAGATAGGAAGCATAACACAATTTTCTAGTGAAAAATATCTTCTACTAAATAATGAAATAGGCTGAAATTGTAAAACTACAGAACTGAAATTTTCTTGAATGGTGGTAGCTATGTCTGAGAAGAGATGTGGTTGCTACACACATCTATCTGAGCAGAATGGATTACAATGAGGCTCCATAGGCCCTTTTCATATTAGTCATGAATGCCAAAACCCTAGAAATCCAAAAACCTAACCATAAAAGGTGAAATTCCAAAAGTCATGTGGGCCCTATGGATAAGTTGGTGTAATTTGGTACCTCAACTTCCTGGGGTTGTAAATTTTGCATATGAACTTCGTTTTAGGCACGTGATAGCCCATTGGAAAGGTCTTTTAGAGATCTACACATTCTGCCATCAGAATTTTACTCCATCTATAGTCTGACTGTGGTGAGAAAAAAAAATGTTTAGGGCTCCAAAATAGCTCTGGAAGTACATCAAGATGTGCTGACATGAAAACATACAAAATAAGCCAGTTAGATTAGGCGATAGGCCACTCGTGTCATCCTGGAGAATGTGTGAGGCTTCAAATATCCCCAGAAGTGTAGAAATCACAATTATAATGCATTACAGAAAGATGCGCTGAATAAAAAATAGACATGAGGAGCCAGTTGGAATATGTGGGTGGCCACCAATATCCATTTGGATCAATCCTCCCCCTTTAGGAAGAAATGGTATCCATTTCATTGAGTTCCCTGTTGTTGGGAAATAATACCCTACGGACTAACAAGCTAGGGCTGAACTTGTACGCAGATCATGACCTCAAAGAAAAACACTTTTAACCTATCACCCCAATGCTCAAACCCCTTTTTTACACACAAGCATGGAAAAGACCTACTAACCTTTTATATCGATGTTTGATGTAGATCCTCCGTTGCGCTTTATCTTCTTGCTTTCACTGCTCCTTCCAAAGTCAATCCTGCAATCAAGATAAAACACTACGCATGCATGCTATTTTTCTATCTAAGGGTTAGAGATTAAGCATAAATCGAATAAAACATATATCACTTGTGTATTGGGACGGGAAAAGTATTCTTTTATTAATCTCAAGATGAATCAACTTACAATAAGTATAGAGACCGACCACCATTCCTCGATCCTGATCCTGGGCTCCTCCTCTTCTTTGTCCTCCAACTGCTTTTCTTGAATTCTCCTTAAGCTTGAGGAAAGGCTAAAGGGTTGGGACAAATGGATTCGACAATTGGGCAGAGTTTCTTTGCTATCTTTTTCCTCCTCCAAATAGTACCCCTACCCCTCCTTTTATAGGCTAGAAGGAGCTAGGGTTTTGGACGAACTCTTGGCCATGCATGGCTGGGAGTTCCAGTTAACTGACCCAAAGATTTTCGTCCCGTCGACAACTTTCCTGTTTTTGTGCTTTGTTAGGTAAACGCGGGCTGTATTAGGCCAGCTAGCGTTCCAACGCGTGCAGTAGTGGGCCTGTTAGCATTCCAACGCGTACAATAGTGGGTTAGGGCGCGTTTTACTTGTTTTGAGAGGATTTTCAAGAGTTTATTCAGCATGGCTTTGGCAAGGACTAGATATGAGTAGGCCTGATGCCAGGTAAGCATGTGTGGTGCAATTTAGGGTTATAACAGATGCCCCCTAATGTGTGAGGTCAGAAGAGCATCTGATGGCCGAAATACATTACCAATTCTTTACCAATCTGTACTGATGTGCTGAATGAGTGAGCCTAGGAATCAGGAATCAGGAAGTGTTGTCTGCAAAAACCATCAAATGTCTCACCGAGGTGGGCATACCCATGCTCGGGATAAAATAGAACCATGGCTACCAATCAAATACATTGTAGATACATGTCAAAGAACTATAAAGAGTAGCTGTGAACAATACACAGCAGAGCTACATCTCGAAATCAGGAAGATATACGTATAAAGTATCCATCTCCCAAAAGCTGATTCGGCCTGATGGCTGTACTTCATAGCTCGAGCAACAACTTCAAAATCTTCGCAAACTCGGGTAGGAGTGTAATATGAGTGTACGACTGTGCTACCCAGAGGTCTTCGACGGCTCGTCAGTTATGGACTTGATAATCTTGATGATCGGACTGAAGGCTTCAGTGATTTCGAACAAAGACTTGATTGGACGTTCAGGATGGCCGGGTATACGGACAAGAGACATAATGCAGAGGGGCCGAATCAGGCGTAGTAACAAAATTCCCTTGTACAAAAGCACGATAAGTGATAAGACTCAGGCAGCATATCTGTTAATCATAAGTCTACGAAGAAGGAGGCAACGCAAACTCTCCATATGTTTGGAAGAGTAACCAAACAGTGGAGGACACAACTCTATATGGTGAGCAAAGCTTCCTAAGGTCGTACTACATCCCATAGTCTGATGAATCAAATGGACAGATGTGCTTTATCCAAGGGCGACTCATGATGCTGCCAATAAAGAAAATACTTTTCCCGTCCTCTTTTTGGGGTATATTTGATTTTGTTTTTGTTCTTTTTTTTGATTTGGAAAAAGAATAAAGGAATATTACGTTACAAGGGAGGAACGAGTATAGAAAACATACAAGCTCAAGGCACAAGGACAAGACTGATGTTCTAGGAAATAATACTCGGGAAAAATCCTCCAGTGGCCAAAGGTGTTAA
>ML781264.1:868155-918919 GCA_009831015.1 Picea engelmannii
AGCTTAACTATGGACTCCGTCAGGAATATTCTTCTGGACCATTTTAACGAGTGTGAAAGAATAAGGTCACTCGACAATCTTTTCAATTTTAGGGAGTCTGAAAAGAGCTTAACTATGGACTCCGAGGGGGTTTCTTTTTCGTAGATTTAGTCCCTTAGGCCCGAAAAAGGAATAAAATCTTACCTGAGGATACTCTTCTAAAGAACTGGCATTCAATAGAGTATTCCTTTGTTCGTACAATTGACCGTCCGGACCGAAAAAGGGGTAAACTACCGCCGGACAGACGTGACTTCAAATTTCAGTTTAACGAGCGTGAAGCATCACAAGATCGCTCGACAATCTTCTCATGTTTAAAGGGTCTGAAAAGGGCTTAAAAGGAGACTCGTTATGTTTTGGGAGTCCGGAGGGTAAGACAAAGAGTGAAAAAAGACCCATGCAAATGAGGCTCAAACTCGTATTTAGGAAACACTATGCGGACTCCCGAGCCTACAGTTGGAAATGGCATGGACACCATAATGCAACCAGGAACTACCTAGGGCATCCATGTTTTTGGCAAGCTCTACCACCAAGCTGCGACACTTCTAGAGCAGATATGACAGTTCCGTGTCACAACCGGATGGGATCGATCCTATATCATAAGAATAAAAGGCAATGAGATGCAACAGTCGAGATTAAATCCTATCCTATATGCTCAAGTTGATTTTTGAAAACAATTTTTTTTTACGGACCGTCACTATATTTTTTTTATTTTTTGAAACTCAATGAAAAATGTCCCAATACCTGTTCAAATCCCTCCCATACAACTCCTAAACCACTCAAACTGGTTTTTGGTATAAAGAAACTGATAAAGGGGCCCAAAAAAGTGACAAAAAGAGGCCAAAAAGTCTATAAATAGAAGTTGGCAGCTCATTATCACCATTGCTGATTTGGAAATTGACTCTGGAGCCAAAAGACCCCCTTTGCCAAAGATCGTGATTCCGGGAGCTACAGTGGACGAAACGGACTTCTGCTTGGACCAAGTAAGTACAAACTCCCTTATCTTGTATTTCAATACTTCATTTATTGTTTGTTTTTTAGTTTGGGGGTGGGCGTCGACCTCAAAGAGGTCGGCCCTAAGAAAACGCGGGTTGTCCAGGGACAGCCCGCGGGTACCCGCGTGTAGAGCCAAAGCTGCGCGTGGGTACCCACGAATATCACCTCGACAGCCCGCGGGTACCCCCCGCGTGATGACAAACCCAACCTAACTAAGTACTGATGCCCTCCTTTTGCCTTGTGGTTTTGGCAGGATGTACGTTCAGTGGAGGGAGAGGGAGCACGAGGCTGCCAATGAGGCAGTGGCTGCAAATCCGAACGTCATGGCCGTGCTGACGCAGTGTGGCTTGGTAAAATTTTTCTTGTGTTTGTTTATGCGCGCTCAACCTAGGCTACTGAATGCCTTGGTTGATTATTGGCATCCAGATGCAGAGGCCTTCATGATAGAGGGGCAATCCTTGGTTCCCACCACTGAGGATATCTACTTTTTGACGGGCCTCTCGAGGAGAGGGGAACCTGTCAACTTTCATACCTTTCCTGCGGGGCCGAGCAAAGTCTCGGAATTGATAGAGGATTACTGTGAGGCTGGGACTGATCAGATATCTTCCTCGGTTCCCGTGAGAAGGATTACCAGCCTCGCCCTCCAGACCATTTTATCACTTATCGGGTGGATTACCGGCTCTGCGGCCGTGCACCGGGCTTCGTGCGCATAGATGAACTGTGCGATTCAGTGCATGAATGCACACATCTTTGACTGGAGTACCACACTACTGGCAAGCATGACAGGGCAGCTGACAGCTTGCAGACAGTGGACACACAGGAACTTCGGGTTTGGGACCATCCTGTGTTCGTTCTTTTTTGAGAGAGTTCCATGCTTCAGTCCTCGGCTGACAGTACGAGGACATCTGGCGACTTTCCCTGCAGTGTGTAGATGGGCAGCATTTCTGCTGCGACAGGGTGGTGGGAGGACCACTGAGGCCTTCAATGATGACTTCTTCGCGTGGCTGTCACGACAGATCTCGGCGATCGAGGATTACCCATATGCAGGGATCGACTTTTCCAGAGATCCAGCGATACCAGTGCCTCCTGGTGAGGAGCGAGGGGAGATGGGTAAGTCTCCACCTATCTATTTTTTTTGTTTGCATATGTAATTTTTATGTCTTTTTGATATATATATCATGTTTTTGTATAACAGAGTGAACATTGTATTGCGTGCAGATGTGGGACCAGTGCGACCTACCGATTATGCTCGGAACAGGCGCTGCCCACGGCCAGAGGCCGCAGCTGCCGCTATCGGGGGAGCAACAGTGGCAGGGAACCTCCCAGCAGGGGAGGCCAAGAGGGTTCTTAGGCGGGTTGAGCGGAACTTCACTGCGCTCACTCGCACAGTTCCTATGGCAGAGATAGAGGACTTACCGCCCTCTATGCAGACTCATGTTGTGGGGGCACCACGAACATGGGTCTGATTGTTTAGGCGTTTAGCCCAGGCTGTGCATGATTATAACGGGGCCCACAGGCCCTGAGCAGACTTGTAAACTTTTTATGTGCCATGAGCACCTTGTTGTATATATTTTTTGAGGGCATAAGCCCTGGTGACTCATTATGGTTCCCACTTTTTGAGGCGCTTGCGCCCATCTATGTACTATGAGATTTTATCATGTTTATATATGATTTTTATTTCTTTTCGTGTCTTATGGATGATGTGTACAAAAATGTATTTACATGTGTGTGATCATGATCTTTTTATATGTGAGCGAGATGCCAATCTAAAATATAATTAGCTAGAGTATCTGTGATTTGATTTAAACTCCTAGGAACATGAAAATATGTAATATAATCAAAGTTGCATTCCAAGAGACATACCCTAAGGAATCGTCGGTGTAAAGTAGGATCGTGCACGCGGTATATTCTGTTAAGCCGTGACACAACCAATTGAGCATCTAGATAGACCCGGAGACGAGAGATACCCAATGACAAAGCGTCACGAAGCAACTCAATAACTACACTATACTCAGCAACATTGTTTGTGGTGTCACCTAAGCATATACCTTCGGAAGATAACAACTGACCCTGTGGTGTAAATATCACCCAAGCTGCGGAGGAAAGCCTCCGCGTGTGTCGACTAGCACCGTTGGCATACCCAATGAACACCTCGGATTCACTTGACATCTGCCATAATGATGAAAGATAACATCAATGACACATCCATAACACGTTTTTTCAAAAGAAACATAAAGAGTAATAGTACAAAGACTATACATATGTTACAAAAAGTTACCCACAACGACCATGCTATGAGTAATACTTTTTGAGGTAGAGCCCATTTCTAGGCTCCGCCAAATCATTTCCTTCAAAATCGACCAGACGATAAGTGCCCTTTTTCAAAACCTCCTTAATAATGAAGGGTTCGAACCACATGGGTTTAAACTTTCCTGCCCCCAGGGGGTCCTTATCTTGGTCGTAAACCAGGACAAGGTCGCCCTCAGAAAAAATCCGAGGATGGACGGACCTATCATATTGACACTTGACCTTATGTTTATGAGCTTCATTGGCCAGGGCCGCATCACGACGTTGTTCATCAAGCTGCTCTAGGTGTACTGACCATTCTTCAAGTGGAGAAGTGTCTGGCAATAACTGTATTGCCAATTTCAGAGATGGAATTTGACATTCGATGGGCAAGAATGCCTCCAGCCTGTAAATGAGTTGGAAAGGTGAGAAACCGGTTGCAGTCTTAACTGAGGTTCGGTAAGCCCATAATGCCGAGTATAACATCAAATGCCAATTTGACTTGGCTGAGTTGATAGTTCGTTGTAGCATCGTTTTGAGAGTTTTGTAAACAGCTTCCACCTTCCCATTGGCTTGGGGATAGTAAGGTGAGGAATGTTCTTTCCATAACCCAAGATTTGATGTTAACTCGGACATCATTTGATTCTGAAAGTGACTGCCATGGTCGGTGACAATCTCTCTTGGGACGCCGAACCGTGCTATAATCTGGTTAAATAAGAAGAGAGTTGCAGTCTCTCCATCATCTTTAAACGTTGGCATAGCTTTGACCCACTTAGTGAAGTAGTCGACAGCGACGATGATATAGCAGTGCCCCCTGGCTGACGGGGGGTTGCATGTAGTGTAATCAATCCCCCACTTGGTGAAGGAACCAACTGTGATGACAGGAAACATAGGAGCTGGATGTGCCCTCATCTTCCGTGAGAAAATTTGGCACGAATGGCACTTCTTGACCGACTCGATACAATCTTTCATAAGTGTGGGCCAGAAGTAACCTGCTCGTAAAATCTTTTGGGCTATTTCCAACCCAGATAAGTGACCGCCACAAGCTCCTGTATGACAATCGTTGAGCACTATGACGACCTCCTCATGAGTGAGACATCGACGCAAGATACAGTCTACACCTCTCCGATACAACGTATCATTGAGTATGAGATAGTTCTTGGCCTGATGGCGTATCCGCCAACACTCATCATGAGAAGCAGAGGTGGGGCACTTCAAAGTCTGGAGATAGATCAGTATATCTCCATACCAGGGGTTTGACGATTCGATAAAAAACATATCCCCCCGGATAGGCGATTCCTCAGGCACAACGTCACCTGACTCAACCGGAAGTTCCGAAATAAGTTCTGCGAAGACCAATGGCTTCTTGGGCTTGGCTGAAACGAAGTCTAAGTAAAATTCTTGGAGGATGACCATCCATCTACTGATTTTTTCGCCGATAACACGTCGTGTCAACATGTACTGGAATGGATTCATGACGGCAACGATGGTGGTCTTGCGAAATAGAACATAGTGACAAAACCATTGAACAACATGAACTGCTGCCAACGCAAGTTTTTCTAGATGGGTATAATTCAGTTTCAGTCCTACGAGGCCTCGGCTCAGGTAATAGATCACGTATTCAGAAAACGAATCATCTTCCTGAACTAAAACCATGCCTATGGTTGACTCTGCGGCAGCCAGATATAATAGGAAATCCTTGTTATAATTGGGTGGCCGTAGCAGAGGTGCAGTTGTAAGAGCGTGTTTCAATGTGTCGAAAGAGTGTTGCGCTGCTTCGTCCCAGAAAAAGGGAACATCTTTCTTCAGTAAACGCATGAAGCCCTTTATGATTTCGGCATAGTTGGCAATGAAGCGTCATAAGAAGTTCGCCTTGCCTTGAAGACTCTGAAGTTGTAGGATTGTGCGTGGGGGGGGCAACTGGATTATCGCCTCCACCTTAAGAGGATCGACCATGATCCCTGTGGTTGATACTATGAAACCTAACAAACATCCTGACGTGACGCAAAATCTGCACTTGTTGGGATTCAAGCAAATCCTGAAGTAGCGACAGCGTTCAAAGATTAGTTGGAGGTGCATAGGATGATCCTTTCGCTTGCGAGAGCATGATGCTAAATCATCTAAATAGGCCTCGAATATATGTTTGAGGTCGTGAAACGCAAAAGACATGGCCCGCTGGAAAGTGGCTCCAGCATTATTGAGTCCAAAAGGCATCTTACGATAGGTGAATGTACCCCACGGATAAATGAATGCCATTTTATGTTGGTCCTCAGGTTTGATTTGGATTTGGTTATAGCCTGAAAAACCATCCATGAATGAAAAGGCCTCACAACCGGCACATTCATCAATGATCTGGTCAATGAATGGAGTTGGATAATTATCTTTTGGACATGCCTTGTTCAAATCACGGAAATCGGTACATACACGAATCCTGCCTTATTTTTTATCGACTGACACGAGGTTTGACACCCATTGGGTCAGATGGATAGGGTAAATGAACCCAGCCTTGAGCAATTTCTCAACCTCAGCTTTGATGGCTACTGCTTTCCTAGGATTAACTGGATGAATTTTTTTTCGAACAGGCTTCGCATCAGGATACGTTGTGATTTCATGTTCAACTATTTTCGGATCGATGCCTGGCATTTCCTCATAAGACCAAGCAAAAACGTCGCAGAATTCTTTAAAAAGATCCGTGTAAATCTGAATCTCTTCGGGGGAGCAATCCGCTCCGATGAAGACATTCTCCATGACGCCAGGGTTGCGGGAGATGTTGATAGGTATCGTGGCAGCGATAGTCGCCATATTTCCCTCAGCGTAAATTTCCTGTGTAGCTAAGAGGTTAATGGGACATGGCTGATCTCCCATCATGGTGATAGTGAATTCATCTGCCTTGATTCTGTGTAACTCTGGGAGGAAATATGATCGGTGATGAAGATCTTCCCAAGGTCTATCCAGACTAGTCATTGCTTCGATTACAGCTTCGTCACAAGGCAAGACTAAGTCTAACGAATAGGTGGTAGTAAGAGAACCCTGAGCCCAAACAGGCTCTGGAAGTGGATCCAACTCTTGTGCGGGAGTCGGATTAGGAGTAGCTGAAGCTTGCTGGACTAAAGAGTATGCTACTTCAGTAGCCGACAAGGGCATGGACATGCCGGAGAGCCCTGTCTCATCCATTGTGGCTGATGGGGAAGGAAGAATCCACGGATCCTCAAAGTAAGTCGTGTGGAATGACGAAACATGGAAAATCTCAGCCTTGTGGTGAGTCGATATAAACTTGACATCGCCATGAGGAGGTGGGTAATCGAAAGTACCCATCAAAGATGGGCACAAGCCAACTCCTCTGTTAACGACACCGGCTTGAGGATTATCTATCATGGGAACCGCGGATTCCCCCAAGGCTGGGTCAGGTCGAGAGAAGGACAACTGATCAATGGTCACTATCCCGCCTTCATGTGGAAACAATAAGACTCGAAAAACTGTAGCGACCACCGCTTGCATAGCATAAGTCCAACTACACCCTAACAAGAGATTGTAGTTGATGGGGGCATCGACTACCTCTACCTCGACACACATGGTCTTTCCCCCTAACTGCACTGGGAAAGAAGCAATGATGCCATGTGGTCGGAAAGAACGACCATCGAACGCAATAAGGAGAGTAGGTGATGGAGACAACTCAGGCTGACCAATGGCTTTCCAGCATGCTAATGACATAACTCAAGTCGAAGCACCCTTGTCGACCACCGTGCGGTAGATGTTCCGTGTAAAAGTTTTCATGGGGTGAGCCACTGCTATCTGAAACGCGACGTGGTAAGGCTAACTAGGATTCAAGTTAGTCGTATCTAAGATAATGGTACCCGAGTTACAAGTCTCATCTAACATGATGGTACTCGAGTTACAAGTCTCAGCAGAGCCTAAAGCAGCCAACAAGGCTTTCCTCTGAGCAGGGCAACTTTGGAGGACCTCCAAAGCAGACATAGCACAAGGGGTTTGTGATAAATCTTCCACCACAGAGTAGTTCTGGGCGGCCCTTGCATTTGGATTGTGAGAAGCTCTCTTAAACGCACCTCTTAGAATGTGTGTCATCATTTCTCCCAACGTCTTCTTGATTTGTAGAGGAAGAGATGGGACCTCGGCTTCTTTGCCCTTATCAGAGGCGCTTGGTTTACTATAGTCGTACACTCTAGTCATGATCAAAGCATCACTTCTAACCATATATATGTTCGTGGAAGAGGAATTATTTGGAGGAGGGCAGTTTTCCTGGCTGCCCCCTTCGGCACTTGTAGAGGCTTGAGTTAAATTTTGCCCATGCTGAAAGGGATTAGTCAGCACAACTTGTTGTTGTTGTGTGACAAACTTCTGGGCCTCCGCAAGTCGAGGACATAAATGGGTCGGGTGGTATTCCGCACACAAGTTGCACGGATACCTCACCTTCCTCTTTTCCGTGGTGCCCTCGCCAACATTATCAGTGGGTCTTTTATCCCCCTTACCCTTCTTGCATTGTTTTTTCTTCCCTTCAGGCTGCTAGGTGGCCTTTGGGTTAGTTGTCTGTACAGAGTATACTTCTGACGTTTGGGTAGGAGGCACAGCCAAAGCAGTAGTCTGGCTGGCCATTGAGTGTTGTATAGATAACTGTTGCAATTGTTTAGTCAATTGCTCAGCGGGCTTAGTTTGTGCGGAACCAACAATACCGTCAGCATGTGGTCCAACTCTCTGTCTAGTTTTCTCCAGTATCGAACGTGGCGCATCTGGTAGGATGTTGTATAACAAACTGGACTGAGAATAGATGAGCTCAAACTATTGAGCCCACATAATGGCGTCTTCTTCAGAGAAAACTTCGGACGTTGCGACGTCTTTGGACAACTGTGGGACCAAGGACTTAATGAACCACTCCAGCAGGAATGCTGGTGGGACTGGCACTTTGATTAGACTCTTTCGACGTCTCCACTCTCGAATATGATTAGAGATATGGTCAGCTGTCGTCTGTTCGAAATTGGCCAGCAGCTCTGTGCCAGTGTTGTATCTTATAGTTAACTGGAAATGGTTAAGGAAGGCCATCGCCAGTTCGCCAAAAGAAGAATATCATGAGCGATCAAGTACGATGTACCATTTCGCGGTGCTCCCGATGAGAGTGCGTTGAAATAATCGCAACTGGACGGAGTCATCTTTCAGTGAGTTAGATGAACATCAAAGGTGGAAAGTAGTCACGTGATCACCTGGATCTTCGTTAGCCTTGGCGTCGAACTTTGGAATGTCCGAAGGAAACTTCGTTGGCATAGGAGGCCAACGTGGATCGTGACAAATAGGATCATTTAACAACTGTGTCAAATCTAGCAAGTGTAACGTCGCCAAGAATGGTAGTTTTGGTTGCTGCTGATAGCCTGGATAAAGGGGTCCTGGAGTTTGACTGGCACCAGGTTGCCAGGAAAAGTTTGGCTGCTGGCCCGGGTTTTGGTAGAAACCATGGCCCTGACCAACGTAATGGTTTTTCACCTGAGGAGACATCATTGGATGATTCCCCATAAAGGACATATGATGTTGGGCATTCATCGTGTTTGACAGACTTTGGGAAGGATTACTCCATGCCGGTCCTGTTGGGAGAGGCATAGAAGTCTGTCTGGGGTTCCATTGACTGTGGAAAGAATTACCCTAGAATGACATTCCAGAGGAAGGAATGGATCCTTGTCCTGAGTTCCAAGTTCCTGGTATATGTGCCCCCAGCGCAGGAATAGTACCCTGTGCCGGAGTAGACTGTCCAAAAATGGGTGTGCCCCCAGATGGGAAAGCAGTGGATGCGAAAGTGTTATTACCAAACGTCCTGTTCCAAACAAATGATGACGAACCTACCGGCTGAGTTTGCGTAGGTGTTCCTTGACTCTCGGCTCTGACTGAACTTGTGTGTGCAGGCTGCCCGGTGGACTGTTGATGCGGACCACCAAGCGAAGGTGACGAAGGAGAGATATGACCTCCAGCATAAGGAAAATCATTGAAAGGGACAGGAATGCCCCCAAATTGACCTTGCCGAGGAACGTTATAGCTCCCTGCCCCTAGACCCAAGGTCTGTAAAGTGGAGTAAGTGAGTACAGGACTTGTGCCTGAACTAGGCATACCGTATGAAAACGGTGGGCCTGTCGCACTAGGTGTGAAGGGAGGTGTGGCCGCTACGATAGATGGGGTCGGACTACTGTGCGACGTAGTTGCGGCCGAGACCATGGTGGCCCGGACCGCTGACAAAGGCAAGTTAGAAAAAGATTCTCCTGTGGTAGCAACGATGATGGGAATGGAAGAATTCCCAGAGGAAGTAACAACGTTTGTTGCCATAGCTGTGTGAGGCACTGACAGGCGTTCGTAAAATTGAATTGGCACAATCACTTGCGGTCAAGTATCAGTGTTTAAGGTTTCAACCAATCCAATATTGGTGGTCGATTCCTCCGGGAGTTGTTCAGGCTCAATGGTTGGGAACCCGGTTGCTTCGAAAGACCCTTGTTGGTCTAGCTTCCACCTCAATGGTGGCGGGGGTGGCTCCTGTATAACCGGTGGCAGGCCTAGAAGCCTTCGTGACCGGCGGAGCTCTAAATCCTCCACTATGTGAGAAGATTCACGACACGCTAAGTTATTCTACACGAACAAATAGTAACACACACTAAAAGAAGCCCCTATTTGATAAGACAAGCAAACACTAACTATTTTGAAGAACAGTTATAACAACCAACACTAGAGCAACTTACCGGTGCAAGTGCAACTCAAATACAGAAGCACCCTCTGGGTATACTCTGCAAAGCGTGGCCCGATGTCTGTCCTATGTACCGCGGTATACCCCTACAGTCACCTGTGTATGTCCCTAGAAAAGATTGGCAACTAGTTTTCCAGCACGTGAACAGTCACCAGGTAGGTACAGTCAATAGTCGGATAGACCACAATTAGCAGGGTATCAAGCCCAAAACCTGTCAAGGGTATCGAGAGAAAATGGTACGGAAGACAACTGAGGACCTCGAACGGATTCGAGACCCACAAAGCTCCATGGCAAATGCAAACGACGGAATCCCTCAACAAATCCTTGATATGTGTTCTCCACGATGCTCGGTCCAGCTTTGGAGGGGTTATCTCCGCTACCTTTCCTTACGCGACCTCGTGTTTAGCCCCTATGTTAGAGGGGGGTCCTGGATAACTTTCCGTAACTGGACTTCTACACTCCCTATGACAGACTCCAATGTTTGGTTTGAGTGGCCTTGGAGAATTTACTCTCCAAACTATTCCAAGGCCCTAGTCCTGAGCTAGTGTATGAACCCTTCAAACAAAAAGTCTAATAGTTTTTAATTAGCGTTGCTTTTAATGGGATTTTTTACGTCACAAGGTATGAAAGTGAAACTGATGGAATGTAAAGACTCAAAGAAAAATGGACAAGAAATGCTTGGAAACAAAAACTTTTACAAAAAATGCAAAACCAACAACTTTTCAACAAGAAAGACTTCTTTTTCTTTTCGAATTTTCTAAGATTTCATGCAGAAAAACATAAAGGAATTTTGCTCAATCTGTGAGCTACTTATGCACTAAATGCACTGCAACAAACTTATGAAAACAGACTTCTTCCTAGCTACTAATGCAATCACACAATCTTCAAACAACGAAGAAAATGAAAAAGAGATATATTTTTTTTATTTAGTTGCAAAGTGAAGCAACAAAGGGAAAATGCCGACAAGAACAAAACCAAGAAAACAAAATAAAGTTCTGGATTAAAGTGCAGATCACAAAGAACCAGAGAAAAAATGCACAAAGGCAATCAAGAAAGCACCAATTCTAAAACTTGTCTAAAAACCATAAAACAATTTTTCTTTTGTCTTTTTCTATCAAAACATCAACTAATAAAAACACCGGCTAAGGATAAGAGGCCCTAACCTGCTGACTGTGCATCCCCAGACTCAAACCTCTGAGAGGGACACTTCTCACCATAGGAGGGGATGACTGCCCCACCCAGGCTAAAAAGCAACCAATCAAGCCCGCGACTGTCACTAAGATAGCACGCGTGCAAACGCGTGCTGAGCTATAACAGCGCGCGGGTACCCGCAGGCTAAACTTGAATAGGCCGCGGGTCTGTATAAAAGCTAAGACAAACAAAACATAGGTAGCCTAGACCTGAAAAAGGCCTCTGGTTTTGACAACCAGGGTCTCTAAAAGGCTTGGATGCTTCTACTTTAACAGAAAAGGAAAATGAATGCAAAAGATAACAAGCAAAATAAAGAAAACTGAAAACAAGACAGTAAACCAGCAAGACCCAGACAGGATCCAGAAAGCCCCCTGAGAAGATAAAATTATGACAGGGAAGAGGAGACTTCCTCTCAATCTTTCTGAGTCCTACATGCTACTGAAACCTCTGCAGCAAGCATTCAAACGCGTGCTACAAAATGTTAGGGCATGGGTTACATGCGTGCAGGCCTTCTGCAGGCCGCGTGTACCTCTGTGTGTCCCGATAATCAATGTCAAGCAATAGTCAAGGAAAAAACTAGTATTAAGAACTAGGTTCCCTGCTAGCTCTGACCTAATAGAAAACAAACAAACAAAGAAACAGAGAATCTACTCCTTTAAACTACCCAAAAACCGCACTGAAATCCGGGAACCCTAAGAGTACTATCCCCAGTGGAGTCGCCAATTCTGTTGTTGGGAAATAATACCCTACAGACTAACAAGCTAGGGCTGAACTTGTATGCAGATCATGACCTCAAAGAAAAACACTTTTAACCTATCACCCCAATGCTCAAACCCCTTTTTTACACACAAGCATGGAAAAGACCTACTAACCTTTTATATCGATGTTTGATGTAGATCCTCCGTTGTGCTTTATCTTCTTGCTTTCGCTGCTCCTTCCAAAGTCAATCCTGCAATCAAGATAAAACACTACGCATGCATGCTATTTTTCTATCTAAGGGTTAGAGATTAAGCATAAATCAAATAAAACATATATCACTCATGTATTGGGACGGGAAAAGTATTCTTTTATTAATCTCAAGATGAATCAACTTACAATAAGTATAGAGACCAGCCACCGTTCCTCGATCCTAATCTTGGGCTCCTCCTCTTCTTTGTCCTCCAACTGCTTTGCTTGAATTCTCCTTAAGATTGAGGAAAGGCTAAAGGGTTGGGACAAATGGATTCGGCAATTGGGCAGAGTTTCTTTGCTATCTTTTTCCTCCTCCAAATAGTACCCCTACCCCTCCTTTTATAGGCTAGAAGGAGCTAGGGTTTTGGACGAACTCTCGGCCATGCATGGCTGGGAGTTCCAGCTAACTGACCCAAATATTTTCATCCCGTCGACAACTTTCCTGTTTTTGTGCTTTGTTAGGTAAACGCGGGCTGTAGTAGGCCAACTAGTGTTCCAACACGTGCAGTAGTGGGCCTGCTAGCATTCCAACACATGCAGTAGTGGGTTAGGGTGCGTTTTACTTGTTTTGAGAGGATTTTCAAGAGTTTATTCAACATGGCTTTGGCAAGGACTAGATATGAGTAGGCCTGATGCCAGGTAAGCATGTGTGGTGCAATTTAGGGTTATAACATTCCCCCATTAGGTGAGGAAACTTCCACTGGATTTGGCCCTGGGTGATCCACTGTCCTTGGTGTAGGAGTTTCATTGCCTTGACAACTTGATAAAGCTGGATCCGCTGCTGGCGAGTGCCCTTGACCTGTGTGTCCACTATCTGATCAGTGGAGGCTTGTTCCATGCAGTAAGGGTTGAGCTCTGTTGGTTTCAGTTGTTCGACAATCTCATAGGTGTCCAATAATGGTGGAAAATATGGTTAAAGGAGGTCCACATTGAATACTGGATGTAGACCAAGGAAGGGTGTAGTTTTGAGCTCTAAAGCATTGCTACCCACAACCTTGGTGATGGTGTAAGGCCCATAACGAAGTGGGAGAAGCTTCTGATGGGGCCCAGTGACATGCTCCTTCTATAAATGTAACCAAACATTTTTATCAACCTGAAACTGGTGTGGTACCCTGTGTTGATCATGGAGCTACTTGTACTTAGCATTAGATTTATGCAAAATCTCTTGGACCTGTTGGCAGATGTGATGAATCCTCTCAATGAATCTGGTGGATTTTTCGATCACAAACTAATCAGGGGAAGAATTTTTCTATGCGATGGAAAGAGGAAGTGCAACATCAATGGGTCCCAAGGGTTGGAATCCCAGACCCACCTGAAATGGGCTATGACCAGTGGAACTATGAAGAGCCCCATTGTAACTATGTTGGACATATGGGAGACTCTGATCCCATGTTCGAGGATGCTTAGAATTGTAAAAGAGTAGGATGCACACAATCATCTGATTGATGACCTCGGTTTGGCCATTAGTTTGTGGGTGGAAAGCAATGGATTTTGTGAGCTTGGTGTCCAATAGGGACCAGAGACTCGACCAAAAGGTGTTGAGGAACATGTTGTCTCGGTCGGAGATGATGGTCTGTGGTATCCCAAAGTGGACCCAGACTCATTCGAAGAGGATCTTGGCAACATCTGTCACTGTGACATTCTTCTTACAGGCTGTGAGGATGGCCATCTTTGAAAATCAATCAACGACCATAAACACACAGTCATTTTCGTGCTTGGTGGATGGAAACCCAGACATGTAATCCATGGATATGGATTCCCACGACTTCTCTGGGATAGGAATATGGGTCTATAGGCCTTGCTTCTTGATGGATGGCTTGGAAATGGCACAAGCAGTGCAAGACCTGATATACTTGCTGACATCCTGTCGAGGTTTTGGCCAATAAAAATGTTTCTAAATAACAACCACAATTTTCTCTACGCTAAAATGTCCTGACACCCGACTGTAGTGGGATTCACAAATCATATTTTCTTGCTTGCTTGTAGGAACACAGAGATGGCCCAGGTGGCATAAGAGTCCATCCTGAATGTGAAAATCAATGACAGTGGTGCCTGCACCCAAGAGCTGATATGTGGTGGTGAAGTTCGGATCTTGCTGGTAAAGTTGGGGCGACTTCAATGTTTCATGTCCATAGGAATGGAGCAAAATGGTGAGTGAAGCCACAGGAGGTCGACTGAGGCAGTTAGTGACATGATTGGAGATATCTGTCTTATACTTGATGTTGAGATGGAACTACTACATGTAGGTGGACTACTTCTGATGGCAGTTGTTCTACAATTTCCCCTGTGTCTGTATGAACTACATAGGCTTGTGATCAATGTGGATGATCATCTCTGTCCCTAGAATGTAATGTTTCCATTGGCGACAGGCTTGTACAATGGAATAAATTTCCTTGTCATAGGTGGGGTGTTTCCGAACAGTATCGAAGAGTGTATCACTATGGTATTCCACCAGATGCTTGTGCTGAGTGAGGAATGCACCCATAACATAGTCAGATGCATCAGTCTCAATATTGAATGGTTGTTGCAGATTAGGCAAGGAGAGTACTAGAGATGAGCACAAGAGATTTTTTAGATCATTGAATGCTTATTTCTATGACTTCCCCCACACAAAATTGGCCCTACCACTACCCTTGGTCACCTGGCTGAGGGCTTATGCAACATGGGATAATCCAAACACGAACCGTCGGTAGAAATTGGCTAGTCCCAAGAAGCTTTGAAGCTCGATCAACATGGTCGAGGATGGCTTGTCACGGATGACTTGGATATTAGATGTATCAATATGTACCCCATGCTCATCAACAATGTATCCTAGGTATTGGACCCTGTTCATGCCAAAAGAGCATTTTTCCAAGTTGGCATAAAGCTTGTGTTGCCGCAGAGTGCTCAAAAACCTGCTAAATATGCTGCATGTGCTCCTCCTACTTTCTGCTAAATATGAGGATGTCATCCAAATATACGAACAAAAAGGAGTTGGTGAAGGGTCTCAATACATCGTCAATCAACCTCATGAAAGTGGTTGGTGCATTTTTTAAACCAAAGGGCATAACTAGCCATTCATAGAGACCTTCTTTAGACTTGAAGGTTGTATTCCAGACATCAGTTGGTTCAATGGGAACCTGGTGGTAGCCATACTTTAGGTCAATATTGTTGAAGAACATTTCCCCCTTGAGTTGGTCAAGAAGGTCATCAATCCTCAGAATGGGGCAGCAGTTCTTGACTGTGATTTTGTTTAAGGCTCTTTAATCAATGCAGAGTCTCCAATTCCCTTCCTTCTTCTACACTAGCACAATCGGGCTTCCACAAGGGGAGGAGCTGGGTCTGATGTGCCCCTTTTGAATAAGCTCTTGGATATGATGCATGATTTCTTCATTATCCATCAATGAGCGTAGATAGAATGGTCCATTAGGTAGAGGTGTGCTGGGGGTCAAATCAATTGGATTCTTGACTTGGAAGTGTGTCAGTACCCCTGTAGGTGAGGCGAAGATGTCTCCATATTCTTCCACAATCCTGTCCACTTTCTTTTGCTGCAAGGAGAAGAATTGTGTAGAGGCCAAAGATGTGGCGACAAACTTCTGCTTACTATGAGAACGAATCACAAAGAAGATGAACTTCCAGGTCTATGGAATGACCTTACTGCGTTTCGTAGTAGAGATTAAAGAAATAGAAGTAGGCGGTGCCACCTATGTGATCTTGTACAATTGTCTACCCAAAGCAATAATAACACTATGGGGTCTAGACTCATACACAACATGATGCTTCCACAAATATGGTTGTCCTAAAATAACATTACAAACTTCAAGAGGAGAAATATCACATAGTACCTCATCTTTGAAGGGCTTGATGCCATAGGGAATATGACACTGTTGGATGACACAAAGATCTCTTCCTTGATGAAGCCAACCAATGGTGTAGGGTTGCGGGTGTGGTGTCATTGGCAGGGTCAACCTCTTGATGAACTCTTCTGAAATTAGGTTCTTCTGACTACCACTGTCGACAGTGAAATTAATCAGAGCCCCCCTTGAACCACATTTGCGAGTGAAAGAAACATTCCCCTTCCTCTAGTTCTTCTGGTTCGCTTGGCCGAAATTTGGTGTTAGCGACTGTGGCACTGGGTTCAAAATCGATAATCCACTTCCCTCCTTCAGGATTTGACTCGGAATCAGAATCGGCCTTTGAATCAGAAGTCTTTAGCTCAGCCACGAGGGACTGCTTGGAGAGACATTCATCGGTGTTGTGCCAAGGAGTTTTATGGTACTCACACCATTTTCCCGTGTCCTTCTTCATATTTTTGTTTCCCTTCTTGTATTACAACTTGGATGGATTGTCCTGAGGGAAACCATATTGACTTGGTCCCTTGCTGTGTGGGTTGGGGTTGCACTTGCCCTGTTTTGGCTGTGAGGGGTTTGCAGATCCAAACTCTCACCATTTTTGCTCAATCTTGACATCGTATCTATAAGTTGTGCCCAATGAGGTGATGTATAGGAAATCCATTTCTGTTTGAATGTATCTATGAAAACAACCACAATATTTGATCACCCGATGATGCTCAAAGTATTTGATACCCAATTTGATGCGTAGGGTATGAAAATTATTGGTGAAGTCTGGTACTGTCTGGTCCCTTTCTTGACGTAGGGTGGTCCATCTGGTGTACTGGTCCTGGTAGCTTCCAACATGGTGGTACTATTCTTTAATTTCATCCCAAAAGGAATCCCATGTAGGGGCCACCACAAAGATTGCAGATTCCCCCACAGACCTTTTCTTAGAGTAAGTATCCCACTAGTCTTTAACATGGGGAACGACCTTGAGGAGTGCAAAAGTGATCTTTTCCCTATTGGAAAAATTGTAGATCAAAAAATATCCTTCGATCAGATTCAACCATTTATCTACAACATTCACATCTATCAGTCCTTCAAATAATGGAATATCAAAATTTACCTGTACCTTGAAGGGGGTTGCATGGCCACTTGATGAAGATTCTTCTCCTGTGGGAAACCGTCGAAGGATTTGCACGAAGTTATCCATCATTTCATTCCTTTGTCATGCGAGGGCTTCCTTGAGAAACATTTTAATAGGATACTATGCTCCATCATATTTATTTTCATCTCCCATGGGTTGTTGTCAAGCTCAGGGCGACCGATCTAGTAATGGCTCGATTGGTTCAAGTCCCAACTTCTTGTACCCAAACCTTATCGGGGACATTTACGAAGAAAAATAAATGAAGAGCACACCGCTTTGATACCACTGATAAAGATTTAGGAGTAGAATGAACTGATTAACATACTAAATACAATAAACATAGAGATAGGAAGCATAACACAAATATCCAGTGAACAATATCTTCTATTAAATAATGAAATAGGCTGAAACTATAAACCTGCATAACTGAAACTTACCCGAATGGTGGTAGCTATCTCTGAGAAGAGATGTGTCTGCTATGCACATCCGTCTAAGAAGAATGGATTACAATGAGTCTCCATACTCCCTTTTCATATTACTCATGAATTCCAAAACCCTAGACATCCAAAAAACTAACCCTAGAAGGTGAAATGCTAAAAGTCATGTGGGCCCTATGGGTAAGTTGGTGTAATTTCATACCTCAACTTCCTAAGGTCGTAAATTTTGCATACGACCTCCGTTTTAGGCGCGTGATAACTCATTGGAAAGGTCTTTCAGATATCTACACATTCTTTTTTCAGAATCTAACTTTGTCTAAAGTTTGACTGTGGCGAGTCAAAAAAACAATGTTTAGGGCCCGAAAACAACCCTGTAAGTACAACAAGATGTCCTGACATGAAAAAATAAAAAATAATCCAGTTGGATTAGGCGAGAGGCCACCCGTATCCTACTATAGAATGTGTGAGGCTTCAGACAACCCCAGAAGTGATCCAGGAGGATATCGGTGGCCACCCACCTTCTCCAACTGGCCCAAAACATGTTTCTGGCAATTTTGGTAATTTACTATTTTTAGCAGTTTTTAACTTCCGAGGCCATTTTGAGTCCCTAAACGATGTTTTTTGAGAAAATGGGGAGAAACATGGAGCATAGATTGATGTTTATCACCCAAAATTTGTAGTTCTCGGATAGATCTTTCCAACGAGCTATTGAACGCCCCAAACGGAGATCGTATGCAAAAGTTACGCCCCTGGGAAGTTGACGTATCAACTACCCCCATCGGGGCCCACAAACCTTTTGGATTTTAATCTTCTGGGGTTAGGGTTTTGGATTTTACTTATGTTAAAAAGGACCTTATAGCCTCATTGTAATAATCATCTTCTTGCGAATGTGAGTAGCCATCACATCTCTTCTCAGAGATAAGCTGCCACCGTTCTAGCGAGTCTTTCACTATGTACTTTTATAGTCTCTGTACATTTATTTCATTAATAGAAATCATGTATTACTGTATATCTGTGACTCTTGTTATGTTTCCGCTATATCTCTGTTATATTGTTGTCTCTCTTTCAACATCTCTGAATATTTCTGTGTTATATCTCCACTCTCATTTCGTGCCGAAAATAATCTGGATCAGTGGTATCAGAGCAGGCTGCTCTTAATTGTTTTTTAGTGCATGTCCCCGACGAGGTCCGAGTATAGAAAGTTGGATCTCGAGCTTGTCTCTCTTGAGGACAATCGCTCTCGCACACCCAAGAAACCCTCAATGGCGGAAGAAAAGAAAAACGACGAAGCAGACGATCCTATCAGTTTGTTGCTTGAGCAAGCTCTCACGCGACAGAGGGATGAAATGGTGGAGATTTTTTCCCACATCCTTCAACACCTCCCGATAACATCAGGTGCATCTTCATCAAGCAACCACTTTGGAGGCACATCGCCTTTCAAGGTACAGGTTAATTTTGATATTCCCATATTTGAAGGTCAAATAGATGCAGATGCCCTAGATAAATGGTTAAATCTTCTAGAAGGTTATTTCTCTGTTCATAATTTTTTCGACAAGGAAAAGATCACCTTCGCACTCCTTAAGGCTCTCCCCCATGTCAAACATTGGTGGGAAACTTACTGGGAGTAGAGTTCCACAGAGGAGTTTGGAATATATGGGGCCGAGCCCACTTGGGCTTTTTTTGTGGATGCGGTAAAGGAACAATATTACCCTGTTGGCAACTATGAGGACCAGTACATGAGATGGACCACACTATGGCAAGAGAGGGGCCAATCAGTTTCAGAGTTCACCAATAGCTTCCATACCTTGTGCACCAAGCTGGGTATCAAAGACTCCGAACGACATTTGGTTCTGAAATACCATGGGGCTCTTCACAGATACATCCAAAATGAAATGGATTTTCTGGACATCTCATCACTCGGTGCTGCCTATCGATATGTTGTTAAAATCGAGCAGAAATTTAAGCACCAGAACAAACGAGAGTCTGGGTCTGCAAATCCACAAAAACCAAAGTATGACAAAGACAACCCTAACAAACAGTCTCCCGAAAACCAGTCCAAGCCACAGGAAAAGAAGGGTCACAGGAAGACAAAGAAGGACATCGGAAAATGGTGCGATTTCCACAAAAGCCCTTGGCACAACACCAATGAATGTCACTCAAAATAGTCATTGGTGGCCGAGATCAAAGACAAGGAGCCGAACCCTAATTCAGAATTTGATACTAAAAATAATGGAAAAAGACAGATCATCGATGCAGACCCCACTTCTATTGTCGCGACTGCAACAATTCAACCAAAAGAACCAATAGATCCTGAAGAGGGGTAACACCTTTTTCATTCACAGATGTGGGTGAAGGGGACCCCGCTGCATTTTATTGTTGATAGCGGAAGCCAAAAGAACCTCATCTCAGTAGAGGTCGTCAAACAATTGGGATTGTCGACAACACCACACCTGCAACCATACAACATCGGATGGCTTATCCAAGGACGAGATCTTCGTGTCAGCCAGCAGTGTCGATTTTCATATGGCATCCAACCCTTCAAGGATGAGGTATTATGTGATGTTGCCCCACTGGATGTTTATGATGTTCTCTTGGGCCAGCCATATATGTGGAAACACCATGTTATCTTTGAGTCTCGACCCCGTAGTGTCATTGTTACTCTGGGGGGTCGTCTCTACAGGATACCAGAGGTAGTTCCAACTACTGCCCCACCTAAACAGTGCCGCAAGGTAGTATCTCATACTACAAAATTCAGCTTCTTCACAATTTGTTCAAAGGGTGAACAGAAGGATACTGCAACCACCATAGCTTTGGCCTAAGAACCTTCTATCCAACAGAGGCAGGTTGACAAGGTTGCAGCAAAGAACAAAGATTCCTTCTACACACAATCATCTAAAATAGCCAAACTGGTTAAAAAGGTCCAAACCTTCCAGCCACAAGTTCGTGACGACCTTCAACAAGCCAAGTAGTGCGACGGTTCCAGCAAGGCAAGCAACTCACCAAGATTCATATTTAGCAATCACTTTCCCCTCTCCCCTGAGAACTCAACGCAATGGAAACCATTTCTTCCTAATAAGGGAGGATTGATCTAGGTGGATATCGGTGGCCACCCACCTTCTCCAACTGGCCCAAAACATGTTTCTGGTAATTTTGGTAATTTACTCTTTTTAGCAGTTTTTAACTTCCGGGGCCATTTTGAGGCCCTAAACGATGTTTTTTGAGAAAATGGGGAGTAACATATCGTTGATCAATGTTTCTCACCCAAAAGTTGTAGTTCTTGGATAGATATTTCCAACGAGCTATTGAGCGCCCCAAACGGAGATTGTATGCAAAAGTTACACCCCTGGGAAGTTGACGTATCAACTACCCCCATCAGGGCCCACAAACCTTTTGGATTTTCATCTTCTGAGGTTATGGTTTTGGATTTTACTTATGTTAAAAAGGCCCTTAGAGCCTCATTGTAATAATCATCTTCTTGCGAATGCGAGTAGCCATCACATCTCTTCTCAGAGATAAGCTGCCACCATTCTAGCGAGTCTTTCACTTTGTACTTTTACAGTCTCTGTACATTTATTTCATTAATAGAAATCGTGTATTACTGTATATCTGTGACTCTTGTTATATTTCCGCTATATCTTTGTTATATTGTTGTCTCTCTTGCAACATCTCTGAATATTTGTGTGTTATATCTCCGTTCTCATTTCGTGCTGAAAATAATCTGGATCAAGAAGTGTAGAACTCACAATTATAATGCATTGCAAAAATATGTACTAAATAAAAAATGGACATGAGGATCCATTTGGAATAGGTGGGTGGCCACCAATATCCATATGGATAAGATAGGCCATGGGAGTGGATGTGATGAGTTATAAATGCACCCAAAACATAGTCTAAAGCATCTATCTTGATCTCAAAGGGTTGTTGTAGGTCAGGTAATGAAAGAAATGGGGATGATCACAAGTGTTGCTTCAAATCATTGAACGCTTGCTGTCAGGACATTCCCCACACAAAATTTTCCTTACCACCACCTCTGGTTACTTGGATGAGGGCCCATGAAATATGGGAGAATCCCAACATGAACCTGGGATAGAAATTGTTAAGGCCTAATAATCTCTGAAGCTCAATGAGTGTGGTTGGGGCTGGACAATCACGGATGACCTGGACCTTGGATGCATCCACATGCACACCATGCTTATCAACTATGTAGCCTAGGTACTGGACCCTGTTCATGTTGAAGAATCGTTTCTCTAAGTTTTCATATATCTTGTGCTGCCATAGAGTGTGCAGAACATGCTGAATATGTTGCAAGTGTTCCGCCCAAGTATTTTTATAGATGAGGATGTAATCCAGATACACCAGTACAAAAGAATTGGTGAAGGACTACAAGATATCTTCCATCATCCTCATGAAAGTTGTTGGTCCATTTTTCAAACCAAATGACATGACCAACCATTCAAAAAGACCTTATTTTGACTTGAAGGCAATCTTCCATACATCTATGTACTCTATTGGGACCTGATGGTAGCAAAAATTTAGATCCATCTTACTAAAGTATTTGGTCCCCTTGAGTTGATCAAGGAGATCATCGATTCAAGGAATCAGGTACTGACTCCTAAATGTGATTTTATTTAGAACCCAGTAATCAATGCATAGTCGCCAAGTCATGTCTTTCTTCTACACAAGAACAATTGGGATTCCACAAGGTGATGAGTTGGGTCAGATGTGCCCCTTGTGGAGAAGTTCTTTGATATGACACTTGACCTCCTCATTTTCTAATAGAGAGTGATGATATACTATCCCATTGGGTAGTGATGGGCCATAGTTCAGATCGATGGAATGCTTGACCTAACAGTGCAGAGGTACCCCAATAGGTGAGGAGAATATGTCTTTGTATTCTTCCACGACCTTATCCACTTGCTTCTGCTATGTGGATAGGTCAGCCATGGAGGCCATGGATGTGGCTGCAATATTTCACTCACTCTGAGAGTGAATCATGAAGAAAACAAACTTCCTATTCTGAGAGATGACCTTCCTGCATTGCTTGGCAGAAATTAAGAAAATGGCACTAGGTGGGACTACCTCGGGTATCCTATATTATTTCCTATCCAAAGTAATAATAACACTGTGAGGCCTAGACTCATATATAGCATGAGATTTCCATAAATAAGGTTGGCCCAAAAGAACATCACAAACTTCAAGGGGAGAAAAATCACACAATACCTCATCTTTGAAGGGCTTGATGCGATAGGATAGGTGACACTATTGGATGACGTGAATATCGCTTCCTTGGTAGAGCCATTCAATGGTGTAGGTTTGTGGGTGCAGTGTTGTCGAGGCGTCTAGCTACTTGATGACCTCTACTAAGATGAGGTTATTTTGGCTATCGCTATCAATGATGAAGTGGAGTTGAGTGCCTTTTACCCACATCTGTGAATGAAAGAGGCACTCTGCTTTCTATGGCTCAGTAGGTTCATTGGGTTTGATCTTGGTGGTAGCAACGATGGAACTGGGTTCCATGTCAATGATCCAAATCCACTTTTCTAGTTCTAACTCAGAGTCAAAACCGGTGTTTGATTCAAAGGCTTTCATCTCAGCCACCAATGACTTCTTTGAATGACAATCAACAGTGTTATGCCAGTGGGTCTTCTGGAAGTCGCACCATTTCCCGATACCTTTCTTCGTCTTTCCATTGTCCTTCATTTGCAGCTTAAAATGGTTTTACTGAGGCTATCCATCTTTTCTCTGCCCTTTTTTCTATAGGTGGGGGCTACCCTTTCCCTGCTTTTGTTGTGAGGGTTTCCTAGAACCAAACTACCACAGTTTTTGTTTAAGATTCTACTCAATTTTTTCAGCATATCAATAGGCCGCACCCAAGGACAATATGTATAGAAACTCCATTTCTTCCTATATGTATCGATGCATACCACCACGGTACTTGAGCACTAGACGTAGCTCATAATATTTGATACCCAGCTTGGTGCACAAGATATGGAATATATTTGTGAGCACTAGCATTGCTTGGTCCCTTTCCTATCACAGTGTGGTCCATTTTGTATGCAGGTTGTCATAACTTCCGACATGGTAGTAATGTTCCTTAATATCATCACTAAAGGACTCCCAGGTGATTGCAACTATAAATAATGAGGGTTCCTCTATTGCATTTTTCTTACAGAAAGTCTCCCACCAATGTTTGACACGGGGGATGACTTTGAGGAGCACAAGAGTAATCTTTTCTCTATTCAAAAAATTATGGACAAAAAAATACCCTTCTAGCAGATTCAACCATTTTTCTAGAACATTTTTTTCTATATAATATTAAAATATAAGAATATCAAGGTTAATCTGTACCTTGAACGGGGTGTCTCCTCCGCTCGAGGAAGATCCATCACTTGTTGGTAGCCGTCGAAGTATTTGCACAAATATATCCATCATCTCGTTCCTTTGTTGGACGAGGGATTCCTCGAGCAATACTTTGAAAGGATATCCTGTCCCATCGTATATATTTTCTCCCATAATGCAAGGTCACTTGGGTGTGTGAGATCCTTTTTAATCTAGAGAAGTGAGCTCAAGATCCAACTCTTTGTACCTTGACCTCATCGGGGACATGCATTAAGAACGACAAGGAGAAGAACGCTCTGATACCATTGATTTGAGTTTTATGAGAAGAATGAAATGAATACAGATATATATTA
Source organism: Picea engelmannii (assembly GCA_009831015.1). NCBI lineage: Eukaryota > Viridiplantae > Streptophyta > Pinopsida > Pinales > Pinaceae > Picea > Picea engelmannii. The sequence goes on from ML781264.1 coordinate 892,434, forward strand.
TTAACACAGATATTCAATGAACAATAACAAAGATACAATAAAACTTGGCTTCTATTAATAAAGAAATATGTTGAAACTATAAAATGCAGATTGAAACAAGCTTGCTAGAATGGTGGAAACTTATCTCTGAGAATAGATGTGACAGTTGTGCTCATTTGCAAGAATATGAGTAAAATGAGGCTCTGAAATACTTTTTACAAGAAACATGAATGCCAAAACCCTAGACATCCAAAAACCTAACCCGAGGAGATGAAACGACAAGAGTCATGTGGGCCCTGTTGGGGTAAGTTGGTACATCAACTTCTCGAGGTCATAACTTTTTCATATGATCTTTGTTTTAGGCACACGATATCTCATTGGAAAGGTCTATCCAAGGAATAGACATTATGCTATTAGAATCTAACTCTATCTATAGTTTGAATGTGGCCATCCCTAAAAACGTTGTTTAGGGCCTCAAAATGGCCCTAGAAGTTTAGGACCTGAAAACCAGGAAAAAACTACCAAACTGAAAAATTGCTAAGATGAGCTAGTTGGAATAGGTGGGTGGCCATCGATATCCACCTGGATCAAACCTCCTCTAAAGTATAATCTCTTATGAATAGTTCTAGAAGTATTCTCCTCCCTACTAGAGTAAGTTTTAAACCTCTGAAGTAAAGCAATGCATACAGATTCTTAAGAAAAACAAAAATTAATCAATGGATCATACACACAATACACAAAGATTTATGCTAGAAACCCTTAACTGAGAGAAAACTAGCCTTCCTTGGTTCCACACCTTTCAACTCTTCATTGTATTAATTTCGCCATTCACAATACAATATATACAATATTTTAGGTATTCCGTAGATACCAAAACCCTAATCCATTAATATGGGATTAATTTAGAAAGCCGCTAAAAATAGAAAAATCTACTAAAATAGAAAAAACCACCCAAAAAACAAAATTTGAGGAGATACCCCAAGTGTTGCGCATAACCAGGGGGGCCAAACCTGGCCCCCCTGGGACCCCCTAGGAAACTGCTTGACGCACACGACACAAAGAATGAAAGAAGTTGTGATTGTCAGATGCTGTTGTCGAATCTGACGTACCCACACACACACATGCAAAGAATATAACACATACCCAACATTCTCCCACTTGTTGTTTTCTTTGCATAAATGGGTTCACATGATTACATAGTCAACAATCCAGGGAAACAATTCTCATTTTTCATCTACACCAGGAGAACTCCTCTGTGCTCATAGATTTTGTTAATGAATCTGCAACATTGTTCAAAGTGTCAACCTTTTCCAGCAATACCTTCTTTTCTTCAACCATGTCTCTCACAAAGTGATATTGAACATCAATATGATTTTTCTTCGAATGACAAGCAGGGTTCTTTTCTAGGAATATTGCACTCTGACTATCACAATATAATCTCACTGCTTGTTGTACCAACCCAATACTTGGACACAATCTCTGTAACCATACTGCTTCCTTGCTTGCATGAGTGGTTGTCATGTATTCAGCTTCTGTAGTTGAGAGTGTCACTACAAACTGTCTTTTTCTCATCCAACTGATTGCTCCTCCCAATAGGTTAAACACATACCCTTGTAGATCTTCTGTGATCCAAATCTCTAGCCTGGTATGCATAAAAGAACCCATGTATGTCCACCACTCTGTCCAATCCCGATCTTCCTATCCACAACTAGTAGTTCCATGCAAATACCTGAAGACCCTCTTTACTACTGTCAAATGATCCTTCCCTAGTTTTGACATATAACTCCTCAAAACTCCCACTGCATCTGCAATGTCCAGTCTAGTACAAACCATTGCATAAATCAAACTTCCAACTGCACTAGCATATAGAACATGGGACATGTCCTCTTCTTCTTCCTATGTCTTGGGACACTGATCTGTAGATAACTTTATGTTCGACAACATAGGTATTCCAATAGAGGATGAACACCTTAAGAAACCACTCACACAACAAGATCAAAAATCAACACACCGATGTTTTTATGTGGTAAAAACCCTATGGGGAAACATCCACGGCCCCAACCAATGCGGCCACTTGGAGCAGTTTATTAATGCAAAATAAAATGATTACAAAGAGTTTTTATAAGAGATTTTCTCACAATCGATCAATGGAAAATGACCCTCCATGCTATTTAAATAGATATCATGGACCAATCGGGTGTTAAGCTACAAATCAATGGCCGTTAATATCGAGGAGAATAGGAACCGTCCGATCACTCTATGTCGGGAACATATCGTGACCGTCATATTTCCTAACTACAAATGCATACTAATGCATACTAAAGAAAAACACTAAGAAACACACTTTTACCTAATGACACATTAGACCAAGTAGATCTTAACTAACTCCTAAGTGTCTAAATATCCTAACATCCCCCTTTAAGAACAACTTGGGATAGGATTGAAGGATTTACAAGAGTGACACAAAAGGAAGGAGGCATTAGAGCCTATCCCCCCTTGATAATAAATTCCTAAACTCCTAACATAGATCAAAGTTTGGAAAACTTCGCTTTTGTAAGAGACTTTGTGAAAATGTCTGCAACTTGATCTTCTGTAGGGAAAAAGAGAACTTCAATAACTTGATCATGAATGAGATTTCTGATGAAGTGCATGTGTAGGTTGATATGTTTGTTGTGATGATGTTGAACTGCATCTTTGGTGAGCTTGATGGAACTATGATTGTCTCACCAAAGACTGGTCGGATGCTGCTGCTGGAATCCAAACTCTGAAAGAATCTGTCGAAGCCATAAGGCTTCCTGACTTCCATTTACCACTGTTCGATACTCTGCTTCTACTTAAGAAAGTGCAATAGCTTGTTGTTTCTTATAGGCCCAAGTGGAAGGTCCTAAACCAAGGCTAAAAACATAACCTGCAATCAACTTTCGATCATTAGGGTCGCCATCCTAATATGAATTAGTGAAACCAACCAATAAAGGAGCCCTCTTGAACTATAATGTATCCCGAACTAAAATGTACCATGGACATAGAAAAGTACCCTTTTATCTTCTTTCCAATGGATTTCATGGGGTGTTTTCATATACCAAGCAACAAGACCAACATCAAAGGAAATATCAGGATGGGTATGAGTCAAGTATAAGAGGCTACCATCTAACAGACAATGCAAGGTGGCATCAACTTCAAGAGAAGTACAGGTGGAAACAAGATTGACTCCAGACTGTAAGGGAGAAGGGGCTGGTTTACAATAATCCATGTGAAAGTGATGAAGAAGGTCACAAGAATGCTTAGATTGGGAAACAAAAAATCCTTCATTGGTTTGAAAATCTTGGAATCCAAGGAAATAGTACAAAAAGCCTAAGTCTGTCATTTCAAATTTATTCTTAAGGCTGGTTTTCACATGGTTTAAAAGTTTTAAGTCACTACCAGTAAGGATAAGGTAATCAACATAAAGGACAAGGATTATGAGATGGATTCCTACTTTCTTGGTATAGATATTAGGATCAGAATTCCATCTAGAGAATCTAGTGGAAATAAGAAAATTGTTCATTTTGGCATACCAAGCTTGGGGATATTTCTTAAGACCATAAAAAGATTTCTTAAGGTGACAAACAATGATAGAGTCATTCTAGACATAGCCAAGAGGTTGTTCCATGTAGATTTCTTCTTGCAAATCTCCATGTAAGAAGGCATGTTTAACATCCATCTGATGGACCTTCGATTTATGTGAGGCAACAAGGGAAAGAACAGGGCAGATGGAATTCATTTTGGCTATAGGGGCAAAGGTTTCATTATAGTCAATTCCTTCAACTTGGGAAAATCCATTGAAAACTAACTGAGCCTTGTGTCTTTCAACACTTCCATATGATGCATACTTAGTTCTGTAGACCCATTTACATCTGACAAGTTTTATTCCTTTTGTAAGAGGTAGAAGATCCCAAGTATCATTTTCCATTAAGGAATGATACTCTTCATTCATTGTTGTATGACTTGAAGCTTCTACAAATGTCTCTAGATCATGAGTCTCTAAAACTTGAGACAAAAGAGAAGAGGCTTTCTAGAACTGTGAATGTGTCCAATGTTGATCTGAAGGATCACCAACAAGATCACCAACTGCTTCTCATTTGGAACAGACCCATATAAGAAGCAGAGGAGCTGGAGTTGGTGTTGGTTCAGGTTCAAAGGACTCATCTAGAGGAAGGTGAGTAGGCAGAGGTGGATTTTCATCCTCACTGTCATCATCTGAAGAAGAAACCATAACAAAAGAAGGCACAAATATCGAATATGGCTTGCAGTCCAAAGAAGGCACAAACTTCAAATTAGGATGACATGCCAAATAAGGCACACATGTCGAATTAGGCTCATAGGCCAATATATTTTCATCAAATTTAACATTTGTTCTAATAATAATTTCATTACAATGTGGTTGAATAATTCTATAACCTTTGACATCTTCAGAATAACCAACAAATATACACTTCTCACTTTTAGGCCGCAATGATTTCCTTTTCTCATCAGGAATGGTAGCCCATGCTATATTTCCAAATACATGGAAGTGACTTACATCTGGTTTAATTTTAGTCCAAGCTTCTTCTAGTGTTATATTTTTAAGAGCCTTTGTGGGAGTGCGTTTTACTATGTAATTTGCATAGTTGATGGATTCTGCCCAATACTTTAGACTTAATCCCTTATATTGGATCATATAATTAGCCATTTCTTTTAATGTGCATTTATTTCTCCCAGAAACACCATTTTGTTGTGGTGTATATGGAACAATGTGTTGCATTTGGATGCCCTGTGTAGTGCAGTAACTTGTAAAATTTTTGTTCGCATATTTGTCTCCATTATCTGTTCTTAACCTTTGAATTTGATGTCTAGATTGCTTTTCTACAAGGGCCTTGTAGCCCAAAAACTTTTCAAAAACTTCGCTCTTAAGTTTTAAGAAATAAACCCAAGTACGTATGGAAAAGTCATCAATGAAAGTTAAGAGATACTTGCACCCAGAAAAAGAAGGAGAAGAAATTGGACCACACAAATCACTATGAACAAACTGCAAAGGGCTCGAGGCGTTCCAAGAGGCACGCTTTTAAAAAATGTATCGATGATGTTTTCCGAGAACACAACCAACACAAACACCATCTCTGCATGAAACAAGAGGAAAACCAATCACCATCTGTTGATTACATAGTTTTTGCAATGAGAGATAGTTTAGATGACCAAACCGCTCATGCCAAATTTTGCTCAAGTCATCGCTATGAGAAACAAAAACTGATGAAAAAGATGATGACCCAAAGTTGTCAAACTTGTACAACATGGTAATATCATCAACAATTCCAGTTGAAAGAACATGCTTAGGATCTTTTAGATCCTTGATTACGACTTGATGAGGTGAAAACACGATGGTTTTATGTTCACTTGAATGAGTGATTTGATATACTGATAGAAGGTTATAAGAAAGACTTGGAACACATAATACATCATTAAAATGACCATTTTCTACTTGAACTGTTCCAGATCCTACAACACTAAGAGATCTATCATCACCAAAAAATATTTTCTTGGTGATACATTCATTTAGAGCAGAAAATGTGTCTTTATCCTTATCCATATGATAAGATTCTCCAGAATCAATAAGCCACTCATCATAAGAAGAAGCAAAATTTGTATTGAAGGAGAAACTAGAAGAAAAAAGTGCATGTCCATGAGAAGAAGAAGAAGTAGAATCAATACTGATGTTTTGCTTCTTCATCGTTGCTTCTAAAGCTGCCATCTTCTTGAAACATTTGGGCTCATCATGACCATTTTATCACAAAATTTGCAATGTCAGTCAGTCTTCTTATTTTTATATTTTTCTCCTTTGTCACCATTAGGAGCAAAAACTGTCTGAGTGGGTTTAAGACCCTTATGTTGCTTATTTTTTTGGCGAGGATGTTGCTTCTTGGGATTCTTGGGTTTATCTTTCTGATGGACGAATAAGGCTTTGTTGGAGGTACTTGCAGTGTTGATCACTCCAAGTTGGATAAGATTATCTTGTTCTCTAATCAAAGCATCAAAAAAGGACTTAAGAGTGGGTTTTTGATAAGCTATCTCTAAAGCCTCTTTCATGGCATAAAATGTAGATACAAACAAAAAATATGCACTACCTAGCTTAGAAAGAATAAGATAAATGCAACACTCTTCATCCATATTTATATTACATTCTTCACATAAAATTATGAGTGTTTTAAACTTAGATAGATAGTCTTCAATGCAAGAAAAATCACTTGGAATTAAAGTTACTACTTGATTTTCTAACTGTTGTGCTCGAATAATATTGTGTTTACCAAACACAGATTCAATATTTTCCCAATCTTCATCGGGTTTATCAATTTGTTGAAGGTGAAACCTTAAATCAGGAGATATGGACATTCCGATTAGTCCACCTGTTTCATCATTCCTATTATCCCATTTGAATATCTTATCAACATCAACAGGTTCTATTTCCTTTCCCAAGGTAATCTGGTACAAGCCTTTACTTCTTAATAAATCCTCCATATAGGATTTCCATTGGAAGTAGTTGGTGATGGTAAGAAAAAGATTACTTGAAGAAGCCATATTAAATATGTATATAATATGAATTTAAAAACTGAAACTGATGATATGGATGGAAATATCTCGAAAAATTAGGCAGTTTTAAAAAAAACAACATTGAAAATGGACTTTGGATGTGAAAGTTATGTCATTTTATAAAAAGGCATAAACAGTAACCAAAGGACCACATGATGGTGTAAGTTGCTTTATGAAGTGACCCATTTTTATAAAAAGAAGTGGGGTTCACTTTTACAATGAAGTTACTTTATAAAAGAAAAGCTGCATGCAAAATAAATAACTCTAAAAAATTAAAGCTGCGTATAGTGATTCACTTTTATACTTGAAGTGAAATACACTTTACAATGGAGCAAGAACTTTTTTTTTAAAAAGTAACAAAAAGAGAGACTTGAACTCAAGACCTCTTACTTAATAAACAAACTTTTAACCAAGTGGGCTAGAAAAATATATTGTGTTGTTTAGCAAGATGATTGTTCTTGTTGTTGTTGTCAGCCTTGGAGGGCATGCTAAAAAAAAGTTTTTTTTCACACAAGAAAAATGTTTCACTTCTCGATGACAACAAGGGTTAGATCTTAGTTAGCTTACCCGGAAAATGCACATTTTCCTATCTGTTTCTGAAATTGTCGAGATCGCATAGGGCACGGAGAAAAGAGCATACAAAGATCTAAAAAAGTAGCAACCTGGAAACAAACAATATAAAACTGAAATAATACTTTCCAAAAAAATTAAAAAGGGCGTATTCAGGCTTTATACCTCCAAAACTAGCTGAAATGGTCGTATCTTGGGAAAAAAAACCTTTTCGAGTGAAACAAAAAGCGTTCCTAAATGAAACGAGCATTTTGGACGCAATGGAACATTCCTCTCATCCTATAAATGTATGAAAATTGAAGAAAAATCAGATAAGACAACTCGACTTCACGATCTCGATCTACAACAAGAGCAGGTCTTCAAACAGGCTCTGATACCATGTTCGACAACACAAGTATTCTAATAGAGGATGAACAATTTCAGTAACCACTCACACAACCAGATCAAATATCAACACATCGATGTTTTGACATGGTAAAACCTTTACGGGGAAACATCCACGGCCCTAGCCAACGCGAGCACTTGGAGCAATTTATTAATGCAACAGAAAAAAATTAGAGAGAGATTTTACAAGAGAGTTTCTCACAATTGATCATTGGAAAATGACCCTCCATGTTCTTTAAATAGAGATCATGGACCAATCAGGTGTTAATCCATAGATCAATGGTCATTAAGACCGAGGAGAATATGAACCATCGGATCACTCTATGTCGGGAACATATCGTGATCGTCAGATTTCCTAGCTACAAATGCATACTAATGAAACACACTAAGGAACACATTTCTACCTAACGACATGTTATACCAAGTAGATCTTAACTAAATCCTAAGTGTGTAATTATCCTAACACTTTACACCTATAGGAATAGAATCCTTGACCGGTTTACTTCCATGCATATTAAATCTCTACAATATCATCTCAACATATTTTCTCTGATTCAACCAGAGTTTCATGTTTGCACGATCTCTTTTAATCTCCATTCCCACAATGAATTTTGTAGCACCAAGATCCTTCATGTCAAATTTGGATGATAGCTGCGATTTCACCTCCTTGATAACATCGATGTTATTTCCTACCATCAACATGTCATCAACATACACCACTACATAAATGAAGTGATTACCAGCCTACTTGGAATATACACAGTGATAATCCCTACTTCTCACAAATACCAATCCAAGGATGTATGTGTCAAACTTTTGGTACCACATCCTAGGTGATTGCTTTAGACCAAATAGTGACTCCTTTAGCTTATAGACAAACTCTTTCTTTCCCTTCACTACAAAGCCTTCTGGTTTCTTCATGTAGATTTCTTCTTCCAGATCCCCATGTAGGAATGTTGTCTTCACATCCATATGTTCCACTTCAAGATCAAAAGAAACAACAATAGATAAAATAAATCTAATAGAAGTTAACTTGGAAACATGAGAAAAAATCTCACCAAAGTGAATTCCCTCTACCTGGGAATAACCTTTTTCTACTAACTGAGCTTTGTATTTCTCCACTTTTCCTTCTGCATTAAAATTCTTCTTAAACAACCATTTTCTACTAACATATTTTCTTCCAGCTGGAAACTCAACTAGATCCCATGTCTCATTATTATCCAAGGCATCCATTTCTTCAACCATGGCCTTCTTCCGGAGTTTACTATCCTATGAATTCATTGCTTCCCTGACAGTTCTGGGATCATCATCAATTATAAATAAAGAAAAATTAGAACAAAAATCAGTTGGACTATGCCTTTTGGGTTGCCTTCTTTCCCTCACTGATCTCCTCAATACTAGGGTATGAGGTTCTTCTTCTTTTGCTTCATCTTCTTCATTTGATTTATATTTTGATCATCCAACTCAAACTCTATTTTCTCAGGTTCTTCTTGCCTTAGTAGGAATTCTTGTTTGGGAACATCTTTCACCTCTCTAAAAACAACATCCTGACTGTAAAAAGTCTTCTTAGTTTATGGGTTCCAAAGCTTGTAACCTTTCACACCATATTTATAACCAATAAAGATACACTTTTCAAATTTATTATCCAGCTTACTCCTATTTTCCTTTGGAATATGTACATAATCATTACAACCAAACAATCTGAGAGGTTTAAGAGAGGGTTTCTTACCAGTCCATACCTTGTGTAGAGTTTTATCATCCATCATTAATGATGGTGATTGATTGACTAGGTAACATGTTGTACCCACTACCTCTGCCTAGAATTCCTTCCCTAACTCGACACCACTAAGCATGCTCCTTGATTTTTCCATTAGTGTTGTGCTCATCCTTTCTGCAACTCCATTCTTCTAAGGTGTGTATGGAGTAGTCTTCTACCTTGCTATACCACACTTCTTATAGAATTATTTGAATTCATTTCCACATAATTCTCCACCATTATCTATCCTCAATACACTTATTTTCTTTTCTATCTGATTTTCTACCAAAGCCTTAAACTCTTTAAATTTATCAAATACCTCATATTTGTTTCTAATAAAATAAATCCATGTGTTCCTTGAGAAATCATCTATGAATGAAACATAATACATAGATTTACCTAGTGATGGAACAAACACAGGTCCAAACACATCACTATGTATCAACTCTAAGATCCCCTTTGCTCTTGTAGCACCAGATGGGAATCTTACTCGATTCTATTTACCATATATGCAATGTTCATAGAAATCAAAATCCAGAGTGCAATTAGACATACCTTCAACCATACCTTTACTGTGTAGTGTTCAAAGGAACTTTTCTCCAATATGCCCTAGTCTTTGATGCCACAACATGGTCTTCTTTCCAGGGACAGTATTGGTCTTGTCTTCTTTATTTATCTTCTTAGGGAAAACATAATTGTTACACCCATTAGTATAAGTTCTTCCCAACAAGTTGTACAAAGTTCCACACCAAACTCCCCGCATCAACACCATTTCTCCTTGTACCATCTTGCAAGTTCCCTTTCCAAATAAAGTATCCACACCTGCATCATCGAACTTGCTTATAGATATTAGGCTCCTGTCTAGTTTTGGAGTGTGTAGAAGCCCAGGGAGATTTCTAATCCTTCCATCGTTTAGCAACAACTTAACCCTTCCATGTCCCATGATTTTGGTTGTCGAGTTATCTCCCAGGAATACATCACCACCATCGTATTTTTCATATTCATAGAACCACTCCCTGTGAGGAGTCATATGATATGACGCACCTGAGTTTATCAATCATACACCACGGTTTGTATGTGTACCTATAGATTCCAGGTAAACATCACCTCCTTCTTCAGTGGAGGTTTTCGCCTATGTGGAAGAGGCATTATCAGATCCCTTTGGTTTATCAACCTTCTTAGACTTGCAATCTTTCTTATAATGCCCTACTTTACCACACTTCCAACATTTCCTTAAAGAATTTCCTGGAGACTTAGATCTATCTATAGATTTAGATCTCCCCCCGAAGACTTACCAGGATTCTTGTCTTGGGTATGACCTCTTACAAATAAATCATTTGTACTTTAACCATCCATACTTTTTTGCCTCATCTCTTGAGATAGAAGGATGCAAATGCATCCTCATACTTCAATGTAGATTGAGTGGTACTACCAATAGCTACAACCAGATTACCCCAAGAGTCTAGAAAAGAACATAACAAAGTAATACACTTATTTTCTTCTGCAATCATAATATTAACAAAGACAAGTTGACTTACCAGAGTATTGAAGGCATTTAGATGTTCAATCATAGAATCCCCATCTTCCATCCTAAGATGATATAAATTATTTCAAGGAAACAACTTGTTTACCAAGGACTTTGATTGATACAAATTCCCTAACTTATCCCATAGTTCCTTGGATGTAGATTCTCCTGAGACATTCAACAACACCGAAACTGCGAGCCAGAGATGAATAATACTCCTTTCTCTTCTATCCAACTTCTCACAATATTACTTCGACATAACAGTTGTAACACACCTAAGTAATTAATTAATTGTCCCGATTAAATAATTGTTTAATGTATATTAATTAAATTAATTAATAATAACCATGATTAAATATTTATTTAAGGAATATTGGTTTAATAAATTTAATAATTTTCATTTTGAGGCTTAGTGTATCGGTAGATGACCCATTAATGAAAATGGGATAAGGTGGTTGACACCTAATTGAGGGAGGTTAGTTGAGAATTCAATGAGGGAAGAAGGCGGTGAATGATGGAAGGGAGGATAAGGCAAGGGGGAAGCATTATTGTTGGGGGATTACTATTTTAGCTGGCTGGGGAGGAGCTTGTTGGAGGATGGTATTACTGGTTTTGTTGAGGAGCTTGTTGTGGTTTTGTTGAGGAGCTTGTTGGAGGTCTATCACAGGGGGCACCGGGGTTGCTGGGGATTTTGGGCTTGGAGGGACAGGAAACCACAAGGGTTCCTAGAGCTAGGGAGCCAGAGAGGCTCTGTTCCTAGCTGGCTGGGAGGAAATAATTTAGTTTTCACGCAGTTTTCAAGAAGTTTGCAACAACAGGAAAGAAAGGGACAAACTTCTTCTTCAAGAGGTATTTTACCAGTATTAATTTTGTTAATTTTGTTAAGAATGAAAGTTATGATATGTATCTATGCATTGAAAATGTGTAATATGTTGTGTAATTTGTTTATGATTATTTACGATTATTGTGGACTATAAAATTTTAGAATTTGATATTTAAACTGATTAATTGCTAGAACTTAAACATAAATTAAACAAATCTATTGTAATGTAAAACATAAATAGAAATTAGATGTTATGACATAAACTTGTTCATAAGGATTCTTTCTGAAAAGAAAAGTACTATAGATTACAAATTTACCATTTAACTTTGAATCCCTAGTGAGAGACTTTACACATGGTATCAGAGCCCTAGTTTAAAATCTAGGACCAAGGGCCTACCTACCCACCCATCCTCTTGACTCCTGAATGAAAGCTATGTTATGTGTCCAGTAAACAACCCTGAAAACCTGCAACCTGAAACCCTTTAATTACAACCCTTGAAACCCTTTCAAAAAAAAAAAGCCCTGAAACCCTCAAAAACTTTAAAACTTGCTGACTTGTACAATGAAATCCATGAAAGGGGTTATGTAAAAAGAAATGGATAGACACACATCAATACTTTGTATATAGAAATATAAGGGAGTGTGTAAATAAATGTATATAAATCTTGGCCAAGCTCCAGCTCCACCTAATCTGCAAGCCAAGCACACAGTGTTTTTTTTTTTGATATATACAGTTCTATATATATATCAACTCTGCCAAGAATTTCTAAAAAGATATATAAATGACCATATGTGATTAAACATATATATAAGATATGTGTTCATAACTATATAAACAAAAATTTATATACATACATATTACCAACACATGTGTAGAAGAAGAATGCAAACGTAAGTCACAAGACAAACCATCAATCATCTATAAAATAAAATAAAATAAAAATAAAAGGCTTATGAATCATCGAGCCCTAACTTTCGAGCATAGGACCGAGGGCCACCACATCATTTTGCATGTATCAAGAACCAAAGAAATGCACATGAGACCAAGCACACACACTCTAAGCCTAGCCACCAAGGAAACAATGTATAAATACTAAGCACCAAGACCTGCGGGCTTGGTCCCTTGCGGGATCCTCCCTCGTGACTTGTGATAAATGCGATCAGATGACCTTTGCCAAATCTTCGCAAAAGTTTGTTTATATGTCCGTATATAGTTTCTAAACCTTGACCTCCCACCAGCACAATCGACTCCACACAACGTGCCACACAATATTCCCTCTTCAGGAAACTGATACCTCTTCAGGCACAATGAACTTCACACAACACGCTAACCACCAAGTCGAATTGACACAATGCGAACAAAATTTTGCGGAGTCCGTGGGAGTTGGATAGCCTTTTCCAAGACGATAAACCTCCGTGCACAGGTGAAAATCTTTGGCAAACAACATTTAAGAAAAAAATGGTAGGCAACAATTACAAAAAACAAAACAAGACCCGTAGGCGTTTACACAAGCTAATGCACCCAAGTTTTTTTTTTAAATCACAAAGATTTATTCTACTTGTTTTTTTTTTCATCACTTGAATGAATTGGGAAGAGTAACAACTACCATATAACCTGTATTCAAAGAAATTAACTGCTTCTGAGCATAAGAAAAGATTAAGATTTGTCTCAGAAAAAATGTTTTATCAGCCTGTAGAATCAGTACAGACTTTGATGGTATATCTATCGGTCATCATTGCCAACTGAATAAAAACCATTAAATACATGTAGATTGTACAGAACACCAATCAGTCGGAAAAGAAGAATAATTGAAAAAAAGGAACAACAATAGCTTGACCATGCAAGGAAGCTCTACTTACAATGAATATGTACAGTGAACTAAAATAAAACATCTAGGCTTGCCACCTGAATAACAATGCATAACCAACACAGAACGCCTAAGGGCTAGGTCCAAAGCATACAAAGGAGGAGCCCATGGGGGATTGTACATTGCACATTGCCCACAGGAAGGAACCGTGACGACATAGTTGCACAACCAAAGGACTGGGCGACCAAACCCACACAACCATTAAGCCTTTGATCTGCTGAGTAGATGACAAAAAAAAATGAAAATGAAAGAGGCGACCACACCAGTACCTCCTCTGTGCTTGGGTTCTCTGCTGCCAGGAGAGTTATGCAAAGTGGGATGAGGAGAGGAAGGACAACTTTGTGGGGCTAGGGTTGGGAGTGTAGGGTTTTGGGTAGTGAGAACCCGGGGGGGCACGTGGGCCTCATGCAGGACCCACTGCCTGATTTTAGTTTTTTTTAATTATTATTATTATTATTATTTATTATTATTTTTTAATTATTATATTTTATTTAGGTTTAAGAAAAAAATAAATATTATCATTTAAAGTTAGGTTTAAACATAATTAAACATGTTTTAATTTATAAATTTATAGTGGCTAATTTATAAAATTATGTTTTAATTATAGTGACTAATGTTTTAAGTTATAAATTTATGTTTTAAATATTAGGTTTAAACATATTTAAACTATGTTTTAATTTATAAATTTATGTTTTAATTATAAATTAATGTGATTAATTAAAGTGGTTAATCAATTGAAATGATTAATTAAATTAGTGATTAATTAAGTACTTAATTATGATACTAATACTAATATTAATTTTCTAGATTAAATTGACTGTGTTGATTAAGGCGTGAGAGTCAGTAGTTTTATTAGGCGAAAACATCGAGATTAGATGCTTTAACCCTAGCCTAGCCACTTCCCCTAAAGAGAGTAACGTCTGTTTATAGACAAGTAAAAAAAAAAACTTACGCCTAACCTTGTTTTCAAGTTTAAGTTGCACAAATGTGAATTGCCTTAGACTCTCCCTAGCAAACTTTTGGTTGATGCAGATTCAATTATATAGGATGGTTAGGACTCGAGGAAATTGAGGCAGAGGGGCATCGTCGCAGGGACCACCAACATTGCCACCACCATCACCTGAATTAGCTCTCATTCTGCGCTCTTTGGAGGCCATAAATGAGACTTTAAAGGGGCGTCAGCCAGCAGGGATCAAAGTGGAGCCCCCACCATCTGGGCTGGGTAATCCTGAAGCGTCAAGGGATTTAGGGGGAGGGCCTCCACTCGAGGACATCACTAGAGAACTACAGAAGATCAAACTTCTAAAGTTCACCGGCGGTCGTGCCAATGAACGTGCAAAAGCATGGTTGGAAGGGATGACACAATGTTTCACCTTATGAGACTATGCTTCCACATCAAAGGTGGAAATAGAAATCTTTCAATTAAGGGACAGTGCCTTGAACTAGTGGGGAAACCTGGAGAGGCAGTTGAATCTTACTCCAAACATCGTCTCTTGGGAACTTTTTGAGGAAAGGTTCCGAAGGAAATATCTACCAGCTTACTATGAGGAACAACAGGTGGGAGCATTTCATGTTCTAGTATAGGGAAACAGGACCATGGAAGAGTATGATATCAGGTTCATGGAGTTGGTGAAATATGTTTCATACATGGATAATGAACAACGATAGGTAGAACACTTCATATGTGGGTTAAACCCTAAGATAAGGGCCATGGTGCAGATGTGGAAACCGTCTTCAGTAGCAGAAGCAGTTGAAAATGCATGTTATGTGGAGGAACACATGAAATTAAATGGAAGTATGATATCGACCTTTCTGCATCATCCTAGATTCGTGGGGAAGGCCCATAGGACCTTCTCTAGGGGAGGGAGCTCTAGACCACCTCCTTATGGTAATAGATTCACACCAAGGAGAGTTGCTACAGGTATTTCAATGGCAGCAAGTGCGGCATCCCGTTCATCACCAACGACGCAGACAGGTCCACGACCATCTCATGGAGTAGCTAGTAGGGGCAGGGGTTCCAGGGGAAGGAACTCATTTAAGAGATCATCACAAAACAGTGTGCAGGTTCCATCTCGAGTTACATGTTGGGGATGTGGAGGACCCCAATACCAGCGTGACTACCCAAAGTTGCAAGAAGAATTTGTGCATAGAGAAGGAAAGGCCCTGATGGGAAGAGTAACTGGTAGCCACCAGATTTATGCAGCAGTTAATAATCGCTAGGTAGAACATCAATCCACGGTGGTGGATTCGTCAGGTATGCTAAATCATATCAATGTTAAAATTTTATTTGATTCTAGTGCTACAGATAGTTTCATTTCACCTTCTGCATTGGAAAAGAGTGGGTTGGTAGCCTACGAGCACGATGAATTTAAACAAGTTGAGATGGCTTCGGGGGAAAGGAAAGTGGTAGGACCTAACGTTGATAATTGTCTAGTAGACCTAGGAGTGTGTACTACTAGGTTGAAGGTATACGTCACTGCTCTTGGGACATATGACCTAATCATTGGAATGGATTGGTTAGAATCCCATCGAGCTATGATAGATTGTTTCACAAAAAGGGTGCTTTGTGTTGACGATGAAGGAAGGCTAGTAGAGATCCATGGTGTACGGTGAAAGGTGTCTCTACGCTTTATCTCAACTATGAAGGTTAAGCGGTGCATGAGGCAAGGGTGTCAACTATGTGTAGTGGAAGTAGTGAATGAAAGGAAAGGACCCTCCTTGGATTAGTACCCAGTATTGTCAGAGTTTAAGGATGTTTTTCCAAACGAGTTGCCAGGGTTACCTCCTGAGAGGGAGCTTGATTTTACTATTGAGATAAAACCTAGTGTAGAACCAATTTCCAAGATTCTTTATAGGATGTCAGTGCCAAAACTTTGTGAGTTGCAGATGTAGTTGAAAGAGCTACTCAACTTAGGGCTAATAAGGCCTAGTGTCTCAGCTTGGGGTGCACCAGTAATTTTTGTGAAGAAGAAGGATGGTTCCTTATGACTGTGTATATATTACAGAGACTTGAACTGTGCTACAGTAAAAAATAGGTACCCAATGCCACAAATAGATGATCTCTTCAATTAGATGAAAGGAGCAGCGATATTCTCAAAAATTGATTTGCGATCAGGGTATCACCAGTTAAGGATTAAGGAAGGTGATATTCCTAAAACTACCTTTCAAAATCTGTTTGGGCATTACGAGTTCATTGTAGTACCTTTAAGATTGACCAATGCACCAACAATATTCATGAGCCTCATGAACAGTGTATTCCAGAAGTATTTAGATCACTTTGTACAAGTCTTTCTAGATGATATCCTCATCTATTCCAAGAACGAAAGAGAGCATGAGGAACACTTGTGAGTGGTGTTGTTTTTCCTTAGAGAGAAAAAATTATAATGGAAGTTGTCGAAGTGTTCCTTATTCTAGAAATAAATTCACTATTTAGGGCATATAATTTTCGGTGAAGTAATTTCTATGGACCCAGAAAAGGTAAAGGCCATTATGGAATGGCCAGTGCCGAAAAATGCTCATGAGGTAAGAAGCTTCATGGGGTTAGTAGGTTATTATCGGAGATTTGTGGAAGGGTTCTCTAAAATAGAGAAACCCATCACCACTTTGCAGTGCAAGTGGGTCAGGTATGAATGGACAAAAGAATGTGATAGTGCATTCATTGAGCTTAGGAGGTTACTAACTAGTGCGCCAATTATACGAGTGCCAGATATGGAAAAGGACTTCACAGTATACATGGATGCCTCGAAGCAAGGTTTGGGGGCCGTGCTAATGCAATATGGAGGAGTGATAGCTTATGTGTCAAGGAATTTGAAGAAACACAAGGAGATTTACACTACTCATGATTTAGAGTTGGTAGCTGTAATGCTAGCTTTGAAACTTTGGAGGCACTATCTAGTGGGGTGAAACTTTGAGCTCAAAACAGACCATCAAAGTTTAAAACATCTCTTCACTCAAAGGGATATGAATGCCAGACAAAGGCAATGGAGTGATTTTATGAGTGAGTAAAATTTTGGTATTTCTTACATCAAGGGAAAATAAAATGTGGTTGTGGATGCCTTGAGAAGGAGACCACGTGTCTTCTCCTTGGTACCCTTAAAAGTCAATTTGAGGGAACGGTTGTTGACGCAACTCCTTGGAGACAATTGGAATTTAGAGGTTACTTCAAACCTCCAGAGTGGGAGGCAATTAGACCCAAAGTATGAAGGATATAGCCTAGAAGACAATGGACTATTAACATACCGAGGAAGGATGTACATCCCTGAAGGTGGGGATATTCGAAGCATCATACTGAAGGAATCCCATAGAGCACTTTATTGTGCACATCTGGGTGTGAATAAAATGTACGCAGACATGAGGAAGCTCTTCTTTTGGGTAGGCATGAAGTGCGATGTAGCCCATTTTGTTGCCAAATTCCTAGAGTGTCAACAAGTGAAATCCGACCACCATCACTTGACAGGTCTCCTACAACCACATGATGTTCCTATGACCAAGTGGGAAGTCATTTCTATGGATTTTGTTGTGGGGTTGCTGCTCACATCTCATAGACACAATGCCATCCTTGTGATAGTTGATAAGTTGACCAAGAGTGCTCATTTTATTCCAGTTAGAGACACTTATGATATCACTGATGTGGCATGCATGTTTGTAAGTGAGGTCATCCGTTTGCACAGGATACCCAAGAAGATCATTTCAGATAGGGACTCTAGATTCACTTCTAGGTTTTGGACAAGTTTGCAGTCAGTGTTGGGGACTGAATTGAACTTAAGAACAACTTATCATCCTGAAACAGATTGGCAAACCGAGAGAGTAAATCAGGTTATGGAAGACATGCTTAGGATGTATGTTATGGATAATCAAACCCATTGGGAGAAGTACCTACCTTTGGTAGAGTTTTCCTACAATAACTGTTTTCATAGCTCCATCGGAATTCCACCCTACAAAGATCTGTATGGAAGGCCATGCAGAACACCATTGAGTTGGGAAAGATTAGAAGACCGAGTAACAGTTGGGCCAGAATTGATTCAAGACATGGAGGAACAAGTGATTCAGATTAGGCAGAGACTAAAGGAAGCACAGGATAGACATAAAAGTTATGCAGATGCACACATGACTGACCAAAGTTATAAAGTGGGAGATCATGTTTTCATTCGTATTAGACCCAATAAGAGTACCATTCGGTTTGGGAAGGGGACAAAGTTGTCACGTCGATTTATAGGACTGTTCAAAATCCAAGAGAAAATTGGACCTGTTGCCTATTGTCTCGTACTTCCACCCCACTTGCATAAAACTCATAATGTTTTTCATGTATCTATTCTACATCATTATGTTGCTGACGAATCACATAAACTAAATTGGAAGGAATTGTAGGTATCATATGCGGGAACCCTCACGGTAAAACAATTATGCATATTGGACCGTAGAGTCCGACAACTCAAGAACCGTCTAGTAGACCAAGTTAAGGTCCAGTGGGACAAGTATAGTCCAACATCTGCTACTTGGGAGGATGCTGATACATTACGACGAGATTATCCCTCACTATTTTGACCACCTCGAGAATATGTTTCTCGAAGGTTGGGTGTATGTAACACCACCTTTTGACTTAGACAACTAGGATTACCTAAGGCCTAATCACCTTTATTTCCTATTCACAGTGAAACTATTAATGATACACTTGAACTTTTAAGACGTATGAACTTTTATGAATGTTTAAATGTATTTGAATGATGATGGATATGATGCGATGTATTGTGAGAATGTAAATTTTATGAATGTTTAAATGCTATTTGAATGATGATGGATATGATGCAATCTATTATGTAAATGAAAATTCTATGAATGGGTAATGTTAGTTGAATTATGGGGATATTATGAGATCTATTTCTAACTTGAAAATTTTGATGTTAAAGTTGTTGGTACGTGGATACCAAATTGAGATTATGGTTGTATGCAATTACATGATGATAATGCATAGATATGTATGAGTTTGTGTTATAGACTAATCTACAGGCCAATGGGCTATGAAATAGCCAAGGGATAATGGTAATGAAAGTGGATGTCATGACCACCAACCGAGAAACAATATGGTATGAATCTTTGTATGTGAAATTATATTGGTTTGAATGCATTGCTATGATATGTGGACCAGTGCAGGATTTCAAGTAGTGAGACTGCCTAAAACTAAATACATGATGACAAAATTCCCAGCAACACGGTGCCACTGTATATTCCATTGTAGGGTGTGGACCCTAGTCCTATTAGGAGGGGTGGAGGAATTTCACACCATGTATCCTCCGAAACCTGGAGTCATGGGAGGACGGTGTTAGCTCACGCTCCCCTAGACATGTGATGATGACTGTCAGTTGCCTGCTGGGGAAGCTTGGTCAAGATAGTGACACTTCCTTTTACGGGTTCTATTTGGAGTTAGGTCAATATAGTTGATGCTCCAAGATAGTCCAACAGAGGAAGGATAAGAATGGAAGATGGAAGTAAGTTAGGGAGGAAGGATGAGTAGAACTAGTTGAGAGTGTATGGAAATTTGCCTTATGGTGGAATTTATTGTTTTCCTTCTGAAAAGAAAATGTGTATATATGTATATTCATAATTACTTAACTAAACTACAATTGTCTAAATAAACATTGTTGAGATAGATTATTGTAATTAAGGGATTTCACAAACAATTGATTGGTTTATTATCTTTTATAAATTGAATAGTCTTGTTGATTGGATTGGATGCATACAGAAATTACTATAGAGGTGATAGTTATTGTTATTAGTACATGCATGAGACTTGTATGTACTAGCTACACATGCATTTCTTGCACATGTATGCTAATATGTATGAATTTTCTTGGCTTACTTATTGATAATGTTGGTTATTGGATATGAATGTGTGAACCATGTGTCTTTTCCCTTGTATAATAAAATACTTTAACTTCGGGATGAAGTTTCCTGAAGGTTGGGTGTATGTAACAACCCTAAGTAATTAATTAATTGTCTTGATTAAATAATTGTTTAACGTATATTAATTTAATTAATTAATTAATAACCATGATTAAATATTTATTTAAGGAATATTGGTTTAATAAATTTAATAATTTTCATTTTGAGGCTTAGCGTATCGGTAGATGACCCATTAATGAAAATAGGATAAGGTGGTTGACACCTAATTGAGGGAGGGTAGTTGAGAATTAAATGAGGGAAGAAGGCGGTGAATGATGGAAGGGAGGATAAGGCAAGGGGGAAGCATTATTGTTGGGGGATTACTGTTTTAGCTGGCTAGGGAGGATCTTGTTGGAGGATGGTATTACTGGTTTTGTTGAGGAGCTTGTTGTGGTTTTGTTGAGGAGCTTGTTGGAGGTCTGTCATTGGGGGCACTGAGGTTTCTGGGGATTTTGGGCTCGGAGGGATAGGAAACCACAAGGGTTCCTGGAGCTAGGGAGCTGAAGAGGTTTTGTTCCTAGCTGGCTGGGAGGAAATAATTCAGTTTTCAGGCAGTTTTCAAGAAGTTTGCAACAACAGGAAAGAAAGGGACAAACTTCTTCTTCAATAGGTATTTTACCAGTATTAATTTTGTTAATTTTGTTAAGAATGAAGGTTATGATATGTATCTATGCATTGAAAATGTGTAATATGTTGTGTAATCTGTTTATGATTATTTATGATTATTGTGGACTGTAAAATTTTAGAATTTGATATTTAAACTGATTAATTTCTAGAACTTAAACATAAATTATATAAATCTGTTGTAATGAAAAACATAAATAGAAATTAGATGTTATGACATAAACTTGTTCATAAGGATTCTTTCTAAAAAGAAAAGTACTATAGATTACAAATTTACTATTTAATTTTGAAGCCCTAGTAAGGGACTTTAAACCAGTAGGTTGTGTACTATTAGTTTGTGTACCAGAATACTGTGTACCAGTAGACTGTGTGTTAGTAGACTGCATACTAGTAGGATGTGTACGAGGATCCACAACGATCCATTGTTCTTTGTTTACAAGAAGGTCCTCCATCTTGAGCTTCCATAGCTCAAAGTTTTTATCATTTAACTTTTCTATCTTGATTCTAGAAGAACTCGCCATTCCTCTTTCTACAATCAAATCACCACTGCAAAATCTCCCACTAAACCTAGGTTTATCATAGACTCAAGGTAAACTTGATCTATCAAGACCAAGCCAAACCCTCAGCAACAAAGGCATCCCCCTGAAGCCAAAAACGAGCTCTTATACGAAATGTAAGTTTTAAACTTGTGAAGTAAAGAAATGCATACATATTCTTAAGCAAAAAAGAAATTGATCAATGGCTCATACACACAGTACACAAATAATTATGTTGGAAACCCTTAACCAGAAGAAAACCAACCTTCCTTGGTGCCACACCTTTCAACTCTTCATTGTATTAATTTCACCATTCACAATACAATATATAAAATGTTTTAGTTATTCCGTAGATACCAAAACCCTAATCCCTTAATCTAAGATTAATTTAGAAAACCGCTAATAATAGAAAAATCCGCTAAAATAGAAAAAACCACCCAAAAAAAAAATTTTGGGGCGCTGCCCCGAACACTTCGTGTAACCAGTGGAAGCCAAGCATGCCCCCCCTGGGACCCCCCCAATAAAGCGCTTGACACACATGACACAAATAACGAAGGAATTTGGGATCATCAGATGCAGTTGTCGAATATGACGTGCCCCCCCACACACATGCAAAGAATATAACACATACCCAACAACTAGATCCTAAGGGATGAATCCCTCTAAACTCTGGCTTCCTCTAAGTTGAAACTACTAATGGGGATACCTTCCTCACCACTAGTGGAGTGACCTTCTCCCTTTGTGCTACTGGTCGAGTCACCTGCTCCCTCTATGCCACTGGTGGAGTCACATGCCTCACCACTAATGGAGCCACTTCCTCCCTCTCTGATATTGGTGGGGCCACTTGTCTCACCATTGGTGGAGCCACCTTCTCCCTTTTTGGTGTTGTTGGGGACACCTGCGTCACCACCGGTGGATCCACCTTCTCCTCCTCATCCGTCTCTTTGCTCCTTTTGGCTACACCATGCATAGGCTAGCCCCTCAACCTATATAGGTTTCCCTTTGTGAGCCCAATAATCACCACTACTATGAATATAGATTGTCTCGGCACAAACAACACCTGTCCCTTTCAAAACAATAAGTGGTATCCATTTATCTCAATCTTCGAGATTGAGAGAACACTCCTCCTGATTTATGGAACCCATAATGCATTCGACACCCTCAACACCTCTCCTGAATCCAATCATAATGATAATGTACCAAATTATGGTACAATATACTCCTTCTGTGATATTGGTGGGGTCACTTGCCTCACCACTAGTGGATCCACTTTCTCCCTTTGTGCTATTTGTGGTGACACCTGCCTCACCATTGGTGGAGGCACCTTCTCCCTTTGTGTTGTTGGTGGGGCCACCTGCGTCACCACCAGTGGAGCCATATTCTCCTCCTAATCTTTCTCTCTTCTCCTGTTGGCTACAACATGCATAGGCTATCCCCTCAACCTATATAGGTTTCCCTTTGTGATAACAATAATCACCACTGATATGAAGGTAGATCATCTAGGCACGAACAACACCTGTCCCTTTGAAAATAATATGTGGCATCCATTTATCTCAATCTTCGAGACTGAGAGAACACTCCTCCTACGTTATGGAACCCATAACACATTCGACACCCTCACCACCTCTCATGAATCCAATCATAATGATGCTGTACCAAGTTATGGTACTACATGCTTGGCTATCGTGCCAAGATCCACAAACAATTTTGAGCAAGTCTTTGTAAAAGTGTCAAATAACTCTCTAGCACCTGTCATGTTGAAAGATGATTCGCTATCCACCAACCAAGTCCCCCTATTGGAGACTTCACCTGAAAGGGTGAAGACCTATAATGTCCCCGACCATCCATGTTGGAGCATGCTATGCCAGAGAACTCTTATTGTTCTCTCTGCAGAATATACTGTAACATACCCAACATCCAACTGAG
The DNA here is from genome assembly GCA_009831015.1 of Picea engelmannii. NCBI lineage: Eukaryota > Viridiplantae > Streptophyta > Pinopsida > Pinales > Pinaceae > Picea > Picea engelmannii. The sequence continues at coordinate 915,964 of ML781264.1, forward strand.
CTATGCCACATAATGTTTTTGAATTGCATGCAATTAATATATACACACACAGAACTCTTGCGGAAGCATTATATATATAATGTAAACATACAAATACATATGTAAATACACATATTCGCACTGAAATAACAGTAAACATATACATACAGCATATACAACATTACCCAGAAAAATAAACACAGAACTAATAATGCAACATGTAAATTTATCACACAATTGACACTTATCTTGGTAAGAATATCACCAAGTGTGTGCAGACCTTCCACAAACCTCCCATCCTTATACCACACTATTCATCACTCTCAAAAGTGAGTCACCCCCGATCTAGAACTAAACTCCACTCAGGTAAAAGGGTTCCTAACCAGGCTAATGGTTCATGGAAAATAGGAAAGACTCTGTCACAGGTGCCTACTCAAACTAACATCCTATAGTCTCTCATTCCCCACATGCCTGTCCCACCCCAGGAAGTGTGCCCCTTCTCTTCTCAACAGTCCTTTGGATACCCCGCTTCCCTTCCAGGGCTTCAGTAGTAGGCCAGATAGGAATTCTCAGAGCCCTGTAGCTGCAGCTTGGCACATTTAGGAAATCAATTCCCAATAATTCTATCACCTAGAGAGAAATTTCTCATGGGCCAAAAAACTTGCCTCTTCAATATCCCACAGGTCTGACAACCCACCTCTTCATTATCCCACAGGCTTGACAACCCGCTTCTTCAGTCCAGCTCCCAAGATAACCAACTGCAAAAACAAATATAGCCATAGATACAAGCTCAGGTACACTGACAGGAAGTATGAAGGATAGCTTATTGCGTGAGTGAAAGATCATGGTATGGATGAATGGATGATTCCCTGATGGAAGGAATGATGGTCAACATGATGAAAAAATATGGGAAAATGAACTAAGTCCCAACAATATGTATGCATGTACCCAAATTGACACTTGTCATGTTGGGAGCTACTTTGGCCCACTTGTCCCCAACTTTAGAACTTAGGATAAAATAATTATCCATACTTTATGATTTAAGAAATATTAATATAATATTCCTTTTTGGATTAAGCTCCCTAGCTTAGACCTTTTCCTTAACTTTTATGCCCCTCCCTTTTCCTAACCAGTGGAGTTTAGTCCCCCATCTCTTTTATTGTGGTCGATCTGTGCACAACTATGTATTTTATATTAATTATGATATATATATATATACAAAAGTAGGCGCACTGGCCTCTAACATCTAGGCTCTTTGGCCTAATTCAAAACATAATCATCCTAGCTTATAATAACTGGCTCACCAACCTATAAAACACATCATATACACAAATTCTCCTTGGCCTCAATATCGTGCGCACTTAAATTGTTGCCCCAGTATCCTGGAATGTGCCCATTCCATCATTTTACTGCGCAGTACATGTGTGCACTACGCCATGGAAGATGCATGCCAAAAAGATATAAAAAAACTCACCAACTTAAGTACATTATTATGTTTAAATTTGGGGTTCGACCTAGGGATATTACAAGACCAACAAGATCTCCCTTTGGAACCTATCTACAACCTCATCAACCTTTGTTGTTGATTCCTGCTACCTTATTTCCTTTCCTATCTGGTGTGGACACTGTGCAGCAATGTTCCCAAAGTCATGACACTCAAAACATATGATCTTACTAATATACTTCATCTTCCTTGGTTCTAGAGATGCTTCTCTCTCAGGAGAATCCCTTCTCCTCAGAGAACCTCTTATGGCCTTCCAAGTGCAGGCTTCAAGGGCCTGTTGACGGGCAAAACAGTCCATCCGTCAACTGGGAGAGTGGAACCGGTCCGGGGTTGTCTAAATAACCCAAGCCATTTGGAATTGACCACCCTGACGAGTTTAACGACTCCGTTGGCCGCTCTAAGGTCTCCTAAGAAAACCAAAGAGAAAAGTTGATCTGAGCTAAGAGATCTAAACTAAGGAAACTAAAAAACTAATAAAAACTAACTAAAACAAACAAACTAACTAAATAAAAGAAATCAAACTAAAATAGAGGAAACTAGAAACTAATAAAACAAATAAAGGAACTAATATGCTAAACTATAAACTATGCTAACTATTCTTATAATAACTCAAATCAACTATCTAATTATCAAGTTAATTACAGTTTATTCACGGATATACATTACATACAATCTACAGATTTGAATAAACCTGTGAAACTAATTTGTTTTCTGTCCCAAGACAGCGAAGGTAACTCTTTTTTTTGATTTTATGATTTATGAATAAGAAAGAAAACTAACTGAAATTAAAATAGATCAAAATTATATCTATACTAAACTACTTAATAAAAGCAATGAACTAGATACTAATTGACCTGGAAATGCTCCAAGTCTTCCCTGCGTATGATGACTTCTAAGCTGATTGGAAGAGGGAAACTCACACCAATTAGTCTGTATGCTTCTCGTAAACGATCAGCTATGCTGCTTCTTGAAGTATGTTACAGGACAAACAAGACATAAAAGAATATCATAACAATTTTCTGATTATAAATTCCTACAAAAGGGGAAACCTATTATGCAGCAAACTTATATATTACAGTTCGATTTATGAAGAAGACAAAGCTATGATTCACAAATTGAACTAACAACTGTTATGTCTTTTATCTATTTGGAAGAAACAAGATATGGATAATAGAAATAAAATTATATCATTTGCATTTGATTTAGGTAGCTAAAGCAATACTAAACCATGAACAAGCTGATATACAAAACATGGAACAAAGTGTCGATATATTGAAAAGCGAAAGCTATGACAAAACACCAATTCTGCTCCAGTTTGAATCAGAACTCCATATCCTTGTTCTCCCACAACTGAGGATGATTCATTATTACAAAAATGAACAGCATTTATAGGCTTTCCCACAAGGTAAAACCATCCTTGTGGAAGTTAAAACTGTTTTACAAAAATCTGGGAGGATATCTCCCAAAACTGAC
>ML781264.1:947460-961516 GCA_009831015.1 Picea engelmannii
CAACCTCCTTTTACCCCACTTAAATGTTCAAGTACAAGATGATTCAAAATGAAAATGTCTCCTTGGTATATATAGGAGACTAGGAGGTATAATTACAACTAATGGCCTAAAGCTGACATAAATAAAATAACATTACTAATCTACATTACAACTAATGGCCTAAAGTTGACATAAATAAAATAACATTACTAATCTAATATGCCCCAATTAAGGGGTAATGAGCCAATATTAGGGCTTAACAATCGACCTAAAAAATCAGACGCTCCTTCCAAAACAATGGTTGCACCAAATAAAGGAACATATGAACAAAACAATCAACCCATCATGAAAGTTCTTGTTCAAGAGACAAGGGAAATTATGAAGTCCCAATCCTATTTTAACTTTGAGAATGAAATCCAGAAAATCAAAATTCCTGTCCCATTCCTAGAGTTGATAAATAATGAAGATTTCAAGAAATCTCTTTCAAAAATGTTGCAGCCTGAATATTCTTCCCATTCAACAGACTCAGTTAAATTGCAGGATGAGAAACCTACAGTTATATTGGGACCACTAGTAGAATACAAAGATGACTCCTCTCCTCTCTTTTACACTTCTTTGAATATACATGATAAAATCTTGCACAATTTCCTTATGGACTCAGGTGAATCCTACAACTTGATGCCTAAGGCTGTTATGGATGAATTAGGTCTGAAAATCACTAAATCATATCATGATTTGTATTCCTTTGACTCAAGAAAAGTAAAATTCCTTGGAGTGATTAAAGATTTGTTTGTCACTCTTTTTTAACTACCTATGAAGAGCATATTCATGGATATTGTATTTGTAGATGTTCATCCCAAGTTTGGGATGTTGTTTTCTAGATCATGGATTAAAAGGTTAGGAGGTAGATTGCAAATGGATCTTTCCTATGCTACTATACCGATATTTGGGGGTGAACACAGAAGGCTATATAGAGAAGCACAACTTGCATATATCATTAGTGATGAAGTAAATCCAATAAACCATCCCATCTATGTTATTGATACTGATTTAGGATCTAGAATTTTGCATCTTACTGATTTTCCTCATTCACTTTTGGAAATAAAAAATTAGTCACCCACAACATATGAAACATCTAGACAGGGTGCTTGAACCTGGAAAATGTATTTTGATGGTGCATCTTACAGATATAGTTTTGGTGCTGGAGTTGTGTTCATTTCTCCTTCTCAAGAGGTCATAACCTTGTCCTTCAAATTGGAATTTGAGACCATAATCAACATTGCAGAATATGAAGCCTTAGTTTTGGGGCTTAGAGTTGCAAAGAACATGAAAATTGAAGGCAAAGTTACAACCTTTTAGAGAAGAAGTGGAAAATAGAAACTTATACATGCATGCCAAGGTGGCTAATAGAATAATTTCCAGAACAAAAAGATAGATAGAAATTATCTTCTAAAACCAACATCATTTTTGTCAAGGTTTCTGTTGCATGCATTTACAACATTTAATGATGGTTGTGAATTTTGAGATAGACTTAGCAGTTTTAGTGTTTTTCTCCAAGGACATATCATGGTAATAAGTTTTTATCATATCTGGAAGAATTACACTACCCCTCGTAAAAGTTTTAAGGTTTTGAAAATTTTGCAAAGGAAAATAGTCCGTTACAGGAAAGTTTGCAGTGCATGGACTCATTAGCACTGTGAACTGGCTATTTCAGGACAGTTTGTAGCGTTGCACTGCGAACTCAGGTTTTTGAAGATTTTGGAGGGAAGGGAAGTTGCCATCTGTCAAGGGGAGCTCGTACCAACACTCATAGGATTAGTTTCACTTTGTAAGGCCACCTTCCTCAAGGATATGCAAGCATATAGACACATCATCAGTTGATTGAGGACTTGTTGTATATGTTGCCAACATTTTCCTTCAAAATAACAGTTTGTTATTTTGTGGTTGTACACATGTTGCCACGCTTCCCTTAGGCATCGAATCCTATGAGGAAGTTAAGGGATGAATTGTAAAGCTCTCTTTTGATAAATTTGGTTATTTAAGAGGAATTGTAATAGGAGAAAAGGTTTGGTTTGTTAAACAAAGAAACTCTTATCTTTATTCTTGTCATTTTTGTAGCATATTTTTTCCTGATGTATGGACCAGATCCAAGAAAATTTTAATGGTGGAAATCAAAATTTTTCTCATTATCATATTTTTTATGTCTTACTTTGATATCAGTCTCTATTGAAGGATTCATCAGGCTATTGTTTCTTTATTGCAGTAAAAGATTTATTGTGATATTGCATGCAAATTTATCAGAGTAGTTTTCTCTTTGGATTTAAGATGTTCTTATTCAAGTGAGTTTTATTTCATATGTGTGTCAAAAATACTTGATGTAAATTGATATACATATTACACTTTCCTTGCTAAGTCTTCCATATATCATTTATATCTTTTAAACCCTTCTTTGAAGACATTCAAAGCCTTGCTTGCTGGTGTGTATTTCATGGAAGGATTTGTGATTGACATATTAAAATAAATTTTACATCCATTTGCCACATTTTTAATAACATTATCCTTTACATTCTGATGGGTATTAGGGTTACATCTACAACAATATAGGTGTGACTTCTAGTGATAACACATACCAATCAAAAAACCATATGAACCCAAAGATATGATGTTCAAATCTACCTTTGTGTTGAGTCCATTCATGTCCATTAGACAATCCTTAACCAACTCAATAATCCTTCTCTTATATCGCGCCACTATATGAACCAACCAATATTCATCTTGTTTTCTTCTTTGAAAATTAAATCCTTCAACAAGATTAGGATTTATGTAACTATTTCTAACTCCCAAACCAATTAAAATGGCTATGAGATTATTATCAATATTACCTTCTACGTCAATCATGAAATATCAGTACTTTTCTTTCCTATTGTCCAAGGCTTCATAAATCCTTGGCATGCTTCTTCCTATATCCTCAAATGTATCAACCTCTTGAATATTATGAAAATATCTCATATTTTCTTCTATGTGAGGGAAATACCTATACAAGTGGTCTCCCTCACATCCTCAACATTTTATGGGATGTTGTCTTCGCATTTTCCCAAATGACTCTATCATCTTAGGATCATTTGTGTTGATTATCCTTGTTGATATTCTCGAGAGTTGTTTCTATCAAATGGTGTCTTAAAACCTTTCTATCTTTTCTCCATATTTCATTTCTTTTTTTCATCCCAATCCTTTTGGCAAGTTGGTCTTCCTCTATTCTTCTCATAAAGGCACATTTTTTTCTTTATTTTCTCTTCCAATGTCCTGGGATCATTATAACGTATTTTATCGCTATAGAAAGAAGGTTTCCCACTCAAAAATATTTGGATTTTAACCTTCTCATATTTTATGAATCCAAAATACCTCAAAAATTCAAGGAACCTTCTCTCATACTCATCCATTGTCATTCTTCCAAGATTGTGTTCAAAGAACTATTTCATATTCTTGTCATAATAATTCTATGACAAGTACTGCTATTGGAAATATCTCTTGAATTACTTCCAAGAATTTCTCTTTTCGTAAATATTCTTAACATGCTTGATTTGATACCACTATATAGATGCTTTAACTTGAATATGGTAGGTTGCAATTTTGGCTTCAACATTTGATGAATAATTCTGCAATCGTAAATATTTTCTCATTCCCAAAATCCATTCTTATACATCTTCATATTTCTTTGTATCACCATCAAAATTAGGAGGCTTAATCCTCCTAATCTCTCCTTGAAAATCATCTACATCATACATTTTCCTCTGTCTTCAGACGGGGGACACTCTTGGGTTGGTCTCCAACCTTGAATGTGCATGTTCTCTTTTGGTCGAGTGTCCTTTTGAATGATGATGATTATGATGGTGTTATATTCTAATACTCCTTTATTCTATATATCCATCATGGTCATCCTTCCTATCATGAGATATGGATACTTCTACTTGTCTTTCACTTGCTACTTGTTTTGTGCTAGAATCTTTATTGAATTGTTTCTGCAATATGTTTAGAATTTGTAGTAGATCTTCCTGATTCCTCATCATATTTTCACCATATTATCATAGATCTACACTTCCTTCTACAATATTTTCATGGTTTCAACCAGCTCCACTAGCTACACTTTTCTTTTGAATCCATTGGACTTGGTCTCTACATTTTCTAACATGTAAGCCTATAACCTCATCTCCATGAATGTAAGATCCTTGGGAATCCTCCATATATGTAGTCCTCATATAGGAAACAAGATACGATTTCCCTATTTATAATTCTACAAACAAATGTGCATGCAACAATCAGTGTTAGAATTAGGCATATTGAATAATATTTTATTAATTAGGCTACATTTCATTCTTCATCTCAATTATGAAGAACATGAGGCACCAAGTCAAACTCTATTTATTCAAACACATTCCACTTCGAGTCATATTTCTGATGACTACTTTTTTTCCGAAATCTGAGCTTCGGGATGATAGTTATTGTAACATACCCGACCCTTTAAGTACCTTCTAAGGGATGGGGTGCCAATTTGTTTTTACTTTTCCAACTATTTATTTCTTCACTTAGAATTTATAAATTGGTTCTACTCATCCAGATATTTCTAATGATCATAACTACACTCAAATCCGAGTTCAGGTTCAAAAGTTACAACACTTCAAAGTTTTCTCCCCTTTTTACCCTCAGTTTCAGCTTGGTGCCACGTGGAATCAACATGGCACCATGGTACACATGTCAGCTTATGTGGTATAGACGTGGCACCTTCAATGTACTTCCTTAGACCCACACTCTATTGGGCCCCCCATATTACATTTTCAATGCTATCAGAACCCTTATATCATAGTTCTTCCACTCGGCACCACTCTGCAACTCCGACAACCTCCACCTCGATAGATCTGCTGGTCTTGGTGATTTGAAAGTCTATGACTAGGACTTTGTCAGAGTCTTCAATTGTGCGCAGGTTAACAATACCTCCAAATTATTCATATTCGGGCAGGTGGAGCCCATGATAGATCATCATCTATCGTGCATCATTGACACCCACCAATCGATGAATCTTATCAATCCTCATAGTACTCTTATCAGAGTACCCCAGTCTTCGGCCTCACAACTAATTTTGACCATCCCCCTTTGATGGATTCTATTGTTGGTAGATATGTAGCAAAGGTTAAGACACCTGTCACCAGGGTAAGCCTCCAACATGCTTCCACACTTGATCCTTCCTTTAGTTCACATGATGCCACATGAATTCCTCTGAACATGGTATCACTTTGGATCATCATGATTTCATTCACTCATAGCCTCGATTAAACTAGAGCCTACATGGAATCCAAGTTGGCACCTATGACACATGTCCTTACCCAAATATACCACCTGGATTGACATGTGGCAGTCAGGACACGAAACCCTTCATTCCCCAAGTGTTACAACACCCTTACATGTGGCACAGTTGTCATATGACACGTGGACCTTCCACGTGAACTGACGTGGCATACACATCATCATTGAGCACTCAGTTCATACCTCCAAATGCTGACACATATCCTTTGCACATGGGTGGGGTGATATCATCCACCTCCTGGCCTCGTCCTAAAGGACCACCATGATCTACGACTAATAGCACTCACACCACACTTCAATCAACAATCACGGTCACTTCTCAGAGTCATCCCATAGGCGTGATTTAATCAAGGTGGCTTCGAAGACACCACTGCGATTAATGATCATGATCTATGGTATTTACCTATGATAGATACAATGACTGTTGGATTCCTTCATTTTCATATTCCACGTCAGTCCCTGTCCTCAAACACCCTGATGACTGTGTGCCCAATTAACGGTCACGATATCTCTGAGTTTCCCTTGATGGATCCGACATATTTTAATGATCTAGACCCTATGAACATGCCCCTATGTGGCCCACACTAAATAAATGGTGGGTCTTCATTGTGGTTTCCCTGATCAATGGTCCTGATTGGTCTAGGGATGCATTGTCTACCACAGTGGCACTCCTAGTCATCATGACATCACCATGGCATCACTTCCCCTTTTTATGCCTAGCTGATACGAGACCATGGCGATCTATATAAGAGACCACATCTCAACGACTCTCTGATTGACAACTAATATTTCCCCTCAGGGTCCTCCCATGAGAGTGACTCTACGATTGGCTACCTATACTAATCTGACCGCAGACTCCAACGAATCCTCTAGTGATCAATGATCATGATCTCTCCTCTTTATGATATAACATTCAAATGATTATATCCCCTTTCCAAGCACTTAATCTTGATAGGGACCCCTTCCCTATCACCTCGACCCATTACAAGATGCCACATGTTCTCCCCATTCTCGTAGAAATTTATTTGTTAGTATAACATCAACATGACATCACCCTCTTCTTTGTTGCATACAATATGCGACCCATCAAGATCAACGACCAATATTTCTTCTCAGCTAGGAACTGATGGACGGTCAGGATTAATCTGAAATAATATCAAGGAATTTACCATCTTGATCTACTCCATGCTACACTCCAATGAATATGACAATTGATAGCAGCATGGATCCTCAACAAGTCCTCATACATGAGGACCTAGAAAAATGGCCAGGATCAAGTATCCATACGTAATAGAATGCTACAATTCATCCAAGGAAAGGCACAAAATTTCTCAAGTTCATCGGTATGAATATGGACTTAGGAGCTCTAAAATTCTTCCCAGAAAAGTCTAAGGCTTACCAGGCCTTCAAGGAAACTTGAATTCCTATTCAAATAGACTAAGGATTTATCTTTTATATACTTAATGAAGAATTTTGTACTATGAAGAGTCCATACCTATACAGGATATTATCGGCACGAACTTGAACCACACCAAGTTATAATACCTGATCATATATCATGGATTTTTACATAATTTCGCATATGCACAAAGATGTGTAGTTCTAGGAAGCTCGAGCAACATTATTCTCATGAATCACCTATGACCTCTATACCCATGAAAGGAATGTGTAATTACAATTTCTGTGCAATTAAACAAAAAACATAGGTTTCCTAGAATTCTAGTAGTAAAGGCTCAAACATAGACACAAAAGTAGTATACCATAACATAAAATGCACAATTATAATCCTTGTACAATTCTAATGCAAATGCACACCAACATAGTTACATTCACCAATATTACTACCTGTATATATAATTACCTTATCCAAACAATCCTGGCAATAATTCTTCAAGGGTAATTTAAACAATGAAAATCCATGATAAAATTAATGTATCACAACTTTTGTACAAGTTTTATAGCCGGTACTTTGAGCATAATTGACACATTAGATTCCCATAATAAAAATAAATGAAAATTTGCATAGTAAATACCCATTAACCAGAATACAAAATTATCCATATAGAAATTTAGAAAAATACATGGAAAACCACTTATCTAATATAAATAGCCACTGAATGCACGCACACCTCCGAATTTCCTCCCATCCATAGACTATTCTACCCACAAATTGACAATAGGTCACCCCTAAGGTGGGATTCAACTCCAATTCGGAAAAAGGCATTCCTATCCTAGACTGAGTCTGCTAACAACAATAATACTCAAATTTAAGTGCCAACTCCAAACAGCTACAACCTCTAATTTTCCCACATGATTTTACCACCTAGGAAGTTTGCCCCATTGGATACCCCACTTCCCCTCTGGGCTTCAACAACAAGCTAGACATGAAGTCTCCAAGCCTTGTAGGTACAATTGGCACATTGGGAAATCAATTCCCAACAATTCTCTAATCTGGAGAGAATGCTTATAGGCCTGACAACACACCTTTTTCAACAACACTTCTCCCACCTAGAGAGAAGGCTTACAATCCTGAAAACCTACCTCTTCAACTTCCCATGATCTTGACAACCCACCTCTTCAGTTCAACCTACAAGATAACACTCCTTACAAGAAGGGATGATTTTAGGGGCTAAATTTCGCTCATGGGCTAATTTTCCATGTTTTTTCCCAAAAAAATATTCGCCATTCTAAAACTGATTCGCCCAAATTCTATAGGATAAAATTATTTTACCTTAAAAATCGCCAAAATTTTATACAAACTATATAAAATCCTTAGAAATTTGAATATTTTTACAAAAATATCGCCAAACATTTATAGTTGGCATATGAAGGAGTAGTAATATTCGCCAAGGTTTCTATGTTTTAAAATAAATTTCCATTCTTAAAATCATCCCTGCTTACAAGAAGCTTCTAGCTCTTCAATACATAGAAGGATAGTAGCAGGCATGGATGATATATGGCAGGAGAGTATGAATGGTGAAATCATCACCTGATCCTCTCCACTCCAGAAAGATTGAATCCATAGCCTCTTCCCAAAACTCGTTGGAGAGAATGATCGCCCCACCCCCCCAAATTTCACTAGTCTTTCCCATTATATTTGCATGTTAATAAAATGACACATGTCACTCCATGCAACCCCTTTTTAACCCACTTGGTAACTCGTTCCCTCCTCTTGGGAACTTAGGATAAAATAATGTATATGTATCCATAAATTAGGATTTTACAAAATATTTTTATAATATTCTCTTAGCTTAAGCTCCCCTTAGGATTAACTTGTAACTTAAGACTCTTAGCCTCTTTTCCCACTCTAGAGGAGTTTATCCCCCTTACAAGTTTTTCAGGATGGTCTGTAGTAATGGTGTAATTTTATTAGTATTATAGTGATTAAATAATACACATGATAGGCCCACAATCCTTTTTTCACCTGACTCACTAGCCTAATAACCATGCAGGCATGTTGGCCTCAAAGTACATATACAAAGGCACTTTGGGCCCAAAATATCATGGCTCACTAGCCTATATGCACAATTACAACTGGGATCAACCTAGGGATATTACATTCCCATCCCCCTTATTTATGCATTGTCCTTAGTGCATTAAATACAATGTTATAGAGAACATTCTTCAATAATCTCCATTCTTTTGCTACTGAAGCTTGTTAATTTTCTGGTCTTGTCTTCATATTTCAGCTGGAAGTCTTTTTCCTCTTTTCCAAAAAGTTGCTTCAATAAGAATTCTGCTCATTAGAACATTCATGTGCTACCTCTTCCTTGCTGTAGTCACCCTTCCAAGCTCAGACATCCCTTCACTAATATATAGTCCTTCAGTGATCCATCCTACCAAGGAGAGAAACAACTTAGTAACATGACTTTACTAAGGTTCTGCAATTACAAGGCTCTATTGTTCCCAACTATAGATTCTCTTATCAAGCATTATAACTATAATAATATTATCTTCTCTGTATTACATACATACATTCATCAAGAGTCAATATTATAGAATTTTCTTTAGAAATTCAAAATTATTTCCTAAGGAAAATTCAAGTTTCCCCCAAAATATGAATTTCCATGTCATCTTGGTTGTTGCTACAACATGCATTAATCTTCATTATGGCTTCCAATAGTTCCATTTTTGGAATCACTTCCTACATTAATTATTTCTTGCATTAAGTCAAAACATGGTCAACACATCATGCACAACATACTTTTATTTCATCATTTATCAAAATCTCAAAGTGATTTTAGAATTGTCCACATTCAACAATTCAATCATAGTTATCAAACTATTAGTTACACGATCTTATCATATTTTTTCATATATGTTATCAACAATCAAAATTTTCATTATCATAAGTATTTTATCACTCTGGCCCTTGAACAAAAACATTCCATGTAGTCTATCCTTATGTGACTACTTCAAGCTACAACTCTCTTGTTGCATTACCTAACATTTTATGATTGATAACAATCTCAAGAATTGTTCAGGATATCCACCTCTCATATGCTAACATGATCATATGTACAAAATATATTGTATACATGAATTTCTAAAATTCATTCCATATAGTCTTCAAGCATACACACTCTATGTTAGCATACTTGAGTTCAAAATTACTACACTATGCATAAACACAATCCTCCATGAAAATTTATTCAATGTACTCATGCATTGATTTTCATAAATCCTTGTTCTAAATTATAGATCCCACCATGATAATTAGATGGTTTTGCCAATGGCCAAATTATTACTCCATCCATTTCTCATTTCCTACTCAGTCACTTGGATACCTTCCTTTTTTACCCAAACATTATACCAATAATTAAATGATGTGGCGTTCTGCAGTGTTAGAAAAAATATTACAGTCCAAACATTAATTACAAGTAGGAAATTCATTGGTCACTCGTGTGGCATCATAGCTTAACCAACCATGACATGGTCTCATACATGACTATTTTTTTTGGTGTTTATTCCTATAACAAGTTCATACAATTTTATTAATTTGGTTATTATCCCATAACCAAGAAGTTCATGACTTATTAATGTGTCATATGCGTGCATGTAAAACTAACAACTTCTACAACTATCCTGAGCCTTTGGCCTTTACCATATCATAAGGAAATTATTCTTTTGATGCATTCTAATTATATAATATTAATAATTTATAAAATAGCTTTGGATGAGGGGAGTTTTATCTAATTCCCTTTAGCCATAATGCAAAATAAATAGATAGAATTCATACTTGCATAGTTGTTTACTAAAAAAATCAGATGTTACCTAGTTACTGGTAACTGTAGAAACTTATAGGTTTCACTTACCATCCTTACAAGTCACAATTATCTCTCCTCATTATCCTCATGTGGATGGCTATTAGCAGTAACTTCATCAGTAATAATTCCAGTTATCATAACTTATTTATTCCACATACAAGATTAGACTATTCTAATCTTGCAACATGTGCATTCTAACACATTTTAGCATGCATTGATGCATATCTAATAATGAATTCTTATCATGTTCATTGTACATAATCATCCCAACCTTCTATGTTATGCATGGCTTCCCAATAATCCATAGAATAATTGTTGCTACAACAATTTCAACCTCCTCTTTTATCCTGTAATATTTTCCTTATTGATTTGGGATATCCTCAAATCTCATTGTAATCACTACACATAGTTAAATTTTTGTCTTGGGGTCTTTTCCATCCAGTTACACTTAGCTATGTAACATTTTCAGCCACCTTCTATGTTGATATTAATTTCCTTCATTCATATAATACCAGGACTCCCAAGCACATACATAACCAAATTACATATTCATCCATGCTCTCCTAATTTTCCTTGAATCCTCAACATACATTTACTTATTGGACCAAAATGATTTTTTTTTCATCTTTCCCACTCTGGACTTTTCAAATCTTATGTTTTGTTGAGACATTTATCTCTCTTTTTTTGACCCACTTAGTCTTGGCTCGCAGATTCAATTATTCCTATCCATATGACCTCTTCCCTTTCTAGATACTTTAGAGTAATCAACATTACTGTTACTGGACATCATGAACTCCAGTGGTGCTTCCTATATTTTGGAGTAATACCAATGGGTTCATTTCGCTCGAGATGGTTGCCTCATGTACCATATCCCTCTTTCTTACTAAGATAAACTTAGGACCACTTTCCTCTTCAGGATTCCTTATTGATTTTCCTTTTAGGAATATCACCTCCATGCTTAGATATTTTGACTTGTCATCCCAACTTGCTTTGGAATGTATTCATCACTCTCTTCTTTTACTCAATATTATCCCTCATATCAACAATCCATTCATTGTTTCCATAGCTCTTCAAGTGTTATCTTAAACTCAAATCACTTTTCATCCACTTCATAGTACCTTTTTTCTTATCTTCTCTAATTACTTCTAGACTTATTCCATTCTATAATTCACTTATATTTTATGTAATGATTTTTTTTCATAAGTATGGTCATATACATCTATATCCATTTTTCACATGACCCATTACTCTTAGACATCTGTTGGCATTCTTTAGAATGAATGTATCTTCAATAATTCCCCTTTTTAGTTCTAACATTATTGCCATATTTCCACTACACCACTTCTGCTAACAATAATGGAGGCATTGCCCCCAAAATTATAGAACTAATACTTAAATATGCTAACCTTATCTCCAAGTATACACTCTATCCTTTTTTCTATAAGAAGGATAGCATTTGACATCTCAATCTTTCAGAAAAAATATTCTCACAATGTATTATTTTATTTGTACATTGACATCCTTTAAATTAAATGGACCTTCACTACTTCACTCAATATAGACTTTCTTCTTGTGCACTAATCCCATTGAGCACCTTATTTACCATGAGTAGATTTCTTGACATTACTCTCTACCTCCAAGAACCTCAATTCATCCTTGACATCAAGTCCAATTCTTTCATAAGTGGTAAAATCCATCCTTCCATTTTTCCATGCTTTGAGTTTCTATATGGATTTGATATACATGCCTTATCATGTGTTGTCAATGTATTTCCCACCTAGCATCCTGTTGAGGGGTCATAAATCCCTTTAACTCAACATTAGGAACCAAACCCACCACCAAGGGCCAATTAGACTCTGCAGCCTTTGATAGTGGAATGGTTCTCTAGATATTGTGATCTGGCCAATTAATCGATGGGCTTTACGTAGTGATTTATAGGATATATTCTCGTGAAAAATCCTCCTTCAGTTTAAACGTTCTCTTTTTGTATTTTCTCTTATAGGCGGGTCTGATAAAAGATAGGTGTTAGTATAAACCAGTTGGGTAAAGGAAAAGGGGGAACAATTGACTAATAAATAAGGCTGAGCTCAGGATAACCCTCATGCTCAAGCATGAAGACAAAGATTTTGACACCTACGACAAGCCTAGTACTAATACATCAACTTGTTGGTATTTCAATTATTGACTAAGATACAATTATCGAAAGAAAACATATATGAAATAAAATGATGGCAAGAAAGTTAGTTTCCTTATCTCTAATCACTAATCACACATTAACACAACGATTTGCTTTGGATCATTAGAGATAAGAACTATACAAATATTGAATAAGATAACTTATCAATAGATTAAAAAACTCTTACTCCTTACAACATCCATTCATGAGATAAATTCAGAAGTAATTCCTCCTTATGATCCAATCACACATGCCTTTGATGTAAAACAAAAATTTGTCTCAGGTCCTAAACAAGACTTCTCAATTAAGGTAGTTTCGAAATAGTTCTTTACAATTCCAAAAATGAGGGTCTTTGCAAAAACCATCGACCCATTCTAAGAGGTCGATGATCTTATTTATAACAAATTATTAACTAAAAATAACTATCAAAAGTGCAACTAAGTAAAGAAAAACATCTCCACATGGCGCTTTCATCTCTCTATCTTCTAATAGTCATCAAGTGGTGCCACTTAAGTGGATGGCTCTTCTCATACTCTGACTACTTGACGAAGAGTTCCTCACATGTGTTGGAATATGGGAATCTGTGTTGGTCCATAGGGGCTGAGAGGATCTCCTTTATTCTACTACCCCTGCCGGATACTTTACTACTTTAACACTTAACTACTGTAACATTGCCCGAGCCTTGATCGGGTGCTTCATGAATTGTTGTACTTGTCCTGTCGCCATGTTCGCCACCTTTTCTATATCTACAGTCCAGAATGAGTCTTGTTCGACATGTTTTTTGACTATGTCATGCAAGTCGACAAAGTCCTCGAGTGAGCCAAATTCTGGGAGCCCAATGTCCCTCATCCCCTAATTGATATTGATCCAGCTTCTTTCACAATCGACCCATTTATCTTGAATTTCACATTGAGTTTCTTGGGCCATATTCACATAGTATTCGACCGATTTTATTATACGATCAATATTGTTGTCCCTCAACACTTGAATGTCGTTCTCTTTGGTGTCTCGGCCTTTTTGAACCACGCTGATGTAATCAATTATTTCCACCACTTGGTGGGCCTTCTCATACCATCTTTCCAGGTATTTTGTAAGGTATCTAGAGAGGTAGTAGGGGGGCCCTGAGGGCCCATAGTGATAATAGTGGAGGTCATTCAATGTAAGGTGGACTAGGTCCACTATATTATTAAATAATGTAAGGTATCTAGAGAGGTAGTAGGGGGGGCCTGAGGGCCCATAGTGATAATAGTGGAGGTCATTCAATGTAAGGTGGATG
>ML781264.1:961891-996160 GCA_009831015.1 Picea engelmannii
TCATTCAATGTAAGGTGGACTAGGTCCACTATATTATTAAATAAGGCCCACTATGGTAGTTATATATAATAAATGGGTAGTTAGATATAATAAATGTAAGAGGACTTCTTACATTTATTATATCTAACTACCATAGTGGGCCTTATTTAATAATATAGTGGACCTAGTCCACCTTACATTGAATGACCTCCACTATTATCACTATGGGGCCTCAGGGCCCCCCTACTACCTCTCTAGATACCTTACATATTTTCCCTCCTTCTAGCACCACAGATAATTCTGTTGAAGAGATTCCACCACAATGGGAGCGTTGCCTTGGATTTGGTGCTTGCCTCTGTATCACCAAAGGCCGAAGGCTAGAAAAAATCTTTCTTCATTGTTGTTTTGATGACAGGCTCCACCCTAGGAGCATACTCCAACTACTTTGCAAATCCCTGGAGAAGAACCTTTGCCTATCTCAACTTATTTCATCTTTGGTGCTCTAGGTGAGCATCTGGTGGTTGGATTTCTTAGCGTCATATTACCTCCAGTTATACCATAGTTTAGAGATTATGCAAGAAAATCAGGTGCGCATACATAAATTATAACCAACAAATTAACATACTTGCATACATACCTCTGAAGCTTGTTAAACCTGGTTTAGATAATCAAAGAGTCAGTGCAGTCTTACGATGCTCACTTTTCTCCTTCGGATGCTCTAGAATTCAACTTACACGTAGAATGAATTTGTTCAAAACCATTCGAGAGATTTAAACAGGGATGAATTTACCTTGCCGCATCAACCATTCAATTCGGGTTATGAGTGTAATTTCATCAAATCTTCCACCATATCTTCGGACATGTTTAAACTTAAATTCATCGTAGGTTGACGATGGAGGTGTAGGTGGAGCCATGTGTTTCTAAAACCCAAACCTAATCTCATCGACATCCGAAAGTGTCAAGGATCGACGATTGATGATAAACCTACCCAAGTTCTCTCAGGATAAAACTAGATCGTACGATCCTCTTATGAGGTAAATAAAAGTGGCATTCAAGACTAGTGGCTTCATTCGCTCATGTCAATCAGGGTCGAGACTTTATTTAAGACATAGGTTTCTAAAACAAAGTCCTAACTTGCTGACGCCAGAAAGTGTCTAGGATCGGAGATTGATGATAAACTTACCGAAATTCTCTTGGACCGGCACCATTGAGAAAGTCCCGATGCCATAAATGCCTCGGGGATCAGTGATGGATGATAATTATATCACGGTCGAAATGATTGTTGTGATCTTTCTGGTTTTCCCCCGATCACGATAAGGCGCATCGAGCATCGACTATCGACGATTTAAAAATGATTTTGTCTAATCGGCACACGAGGTAGAAACTAATGCCAGATCGGGCATTAACTAGTTCCTTAAATGTCCAAAATACGATCGTATCTAACACTACAAATGTCCCATCATGGCACTCTTTCAGTTGGTGTATAGGAGGTCAGGATTTTGCTATGTCTATTTTCGTTGATATCCTCATGCAAAATCTCTGACGTCGATCGATCTTGTCGTACATATATGACATGGCAAAGATGACTAGGAGGCATGACTAGGACCTAGGGAACCAAAAATGACTCGAGATAAAACTAGATTGTATGATCCTCTTATGAGGTAAAGACACATGGCATTCAAGACTAGTGGCTTCATTCACTTGTGTCAGTCGGAATCAGGACTTTCTTTAAGCCATATGTTTCTAAAACCAAGTCCTAACTTGCCGATGCCGAAAAGTGTTTAGGATCGGCGATCGATGATAAAATTACCCAAATGCTCTTGGATAGTCTCCCTTGATAAAGTCCCAATGCCGGAAACGCCTCGGGGATCAGTGATCGACAATAATTCTATCATGGTCAAAACAATTGTTGTAACCTTTCTAGATTTCCCCGATTCCGATAAGGCACATCGAGTATCGACTATCAACAATTTCTTTACGTCTTTTGCTAACGTTTGTCTTTCTTGTATTTTGCCGATGCCGAAGGGGATCGGATATCTCTCAATCATTTATGAGAATAACTTATGCAAACAAAGACTGCCTTCTTCCTATGTCGATGAGGATCGGAGCTCGGTGACTGTCATTTTTGTGTGGTTCCTTTACTTACTTGAATTCTTTTTTATGCCGAACTAGAGCGCGTTAGGGGCAATGTTTAACTATCGATTCTTAATTCGTGTTAAGCTATTTTATATATGAGGTTTCATAAGTTAAAACAAGCCTAACTAGGTGATAAGAGACATGAAAAACAAAACAGAGATAAACCATTTCCAAAAATGAAATCGAGTCAGATAGTGAAGAAAACAAGTGGTACCCAAAAATGAAAAAAATTGATCAGGATTTTTAGGGTGTGTTGAGTGTTCAACAAATGGCGAGTTACTGGATGAAAGAAGAATCTTTGTTCCTTCCCGGGGCTCAACTGATGCAAAAGTTGGTTAAGAACTTAACTAGTTTTTTTTATCATATCCTCTTCTATCCTTGCATTTGAAATTCCATGGTTTGGTGAATTTGGGCCTGCGTGTGGGGTTTCAACCTTTATTCTGCCTTCATTTCCTTTAACCATGACCCATGCCCTCTTTTTACAAGATTCAAGTAAATCATTCACTGGCACCAAGCATTTTAGTTATCATCATTCACTTTCTATGGTGTTGATTTGCTGCCAACGAGCATCCATAGCCTTGGCGGAGTCACCCCTGACGTCACAGACCTTCATTTTCTTCCAACAAGCATCCATAGCCCTGACGGATTTATCTGCATGCCCTCTTCTACTTTTCACTCATTTTATATAATTGATTTTATTTCGGCAGAATTCCCTGAGTGAGTGGGAGAGGAGGACGTTTGTTATTTGCAAAATGAGATGGTTAAGATGAATTTTTTCTCTATCATTGTCTTGAGGTACATGTGGTTCTTTCCATATTACCATATTTCCCTTTAGATTTTCCTAGATCACCAGGGGAACACTTCATCAATTTGCCACAGTTGTTTATTTGCACAGTTTAGATACAAAAATCCTTCAAGACAACAACAATTATCCCAACGCTTCTTGTGTTGTATGTAAGCATGAGTTAGGGACATAGTTCATCATACTGCATGAACTAAGGTCAACCAATGCCTTGCAAAACACAAACTTCAAATAACAAAAAATACTATAACAAGAAAATAAAAATGAAGGACTCCACAATCAACCTACTTAAAAACAATGTCATGAAAACACACACATTGTTTTTTTTCTTTTTTCTTTTAACATAAATATTGTTTTAGGGCTTGGCCATTCACCGGGAGGGCGTCAGGTTCCCCCCTCAGATTTTTCAACTGATACGTTCCAATCCCAAGTATCTCGACTATTTGAGCCATAGATTCTGAAACTTAGAATGTTTTCTCTTTGACTCATTCGCTCTGTCCCATTTCAGGACTAAGTCTCCTACTTCAAAATTCTTCTCTTTGGCCTTATGATTGTCAAACCACCTTTTAACTATATGTTGATGAGAAATGAACTTTATTTTTCTTTCTCCCTTTCTTCTTCCATCATGAGGAGGGTATCAATTCTTTGTTGAATAACCGATGAGGATTCTCCTCTAGAATCCCGAGAAATATGAAGAGATGGAAGATATAGCCCGTTCGGGAGAATGGCTTGCTGTTCGTATACCAAAAAGTATGGGGAAATCCCTATAGCTTCCTTGAGTGTTACTCTATCATCCCATAAGGCATTATGAAGTGAACTATGTCAATTGCTCTGTTTGTCTGCAACTGATTTGTTTATTATCCTCACTAGGTTGTTATTGGTTGATTTTGCCACTTCATTCTGCTGTGGATAGTAGTTTGCAGAGTATCTGATCATGATTCCTTTGTCTAGGGAAAAATATTTTAATAGGGTGGAATAAAAGTAAGCAACATTATCGAAAACAAGGATGAAAGGCATACTGAACATTTTGATCAGTTGTTGTTCTATGAATTTGATCACCACATTTTTGTCCACATGAGTCAGAGGGATGACCTCTACCCATTTCGTGAAATAGCCTGTGGCATCCAGTATGTATCTATGTTGTTTTTAAGAACTCAGTGTAATTTCTCCTATGATATATAACCCCCATTTCTTGAATGGCCTGGAGACGACCACAAGTTGGAGTGGGACAACTACTCTCTTTTCCCTCCCCACACTTATTTGACAAGTTTTATAGTTCCTAGCGTATGTGTGAGGATATCTGAATAGGGTAGGCCAATAATATCCAACTCTCAGTATTTTGTGAGCGATGGTATTACCTGCAAAGTGTCCTGCAATACCATCATGGAGCTCCTTCATAACTTTGTCTGCGTCTTCTTGTTCGAGACATCTTAAAAGTACCCCATCATAATTAATGCGTAAGAGCACTGAATTTATGATACGATATTGTGCCAATTTTAGTCTGAGAGATCTCCTTTCCTTAGGGTTTAGGTTTTCTGGGCAATTCCCATGGTACAGGAGATAAGATAATTTCCCATACCAAGACTTCTGCCCTGGGGATACATATGAAGCTTCACTATACAATAATGCCAATTGATTCTCCCACATGGGGTCTTCATTTACATGGTCCCGGGCTTCAGCTACCAGTTTACATAATCCTTGTCCCTTAACCAGTTTAGCAGGTTTTATATCGAGATCAAATTCTTGGACCACTGCCATCCAATTCCATCTTCTTTCCCCCATCTTCTGCTGAGTGAATAGGGATTAGACTGCGGGGAGAGGCACAATTACTTTGGCGTGGTTCTTTAGGATGTAATATCTGAAGTCTTTGAATGACTTGTACACTACATAAGCCTCCTTGTCTATAGCAGGGTAATTTAGTTCGACCCCTTGGATATTAGTGCTCATAAATGATACCAGAGACTCATTTTTTTCATCATCCTTCTGAGTCAATACTGCATCTAACAATTGGTCGGAGGAAAAAGTGTAGAGGAATACATATTTGTTAAATTTGGGACTTCACAACACTGGAGCTTGAGATATTTTAGTCTTAATATTGCTGAAAGAACTTTTTCGTTCATCATCCCACATAAATTCAACATCTTTGTGGATCATCTTTTGTAAGGTTTTGATAGTTTCAGCGAAATCAGGGGTGAATTTTCTCACAAAATTGATTTTCCCAAAGAAGGATTACATAGCCCTTTTGTTGCGGGGTAACCGAAGTTGAGCTATAGACCTAATTCATTTCGGGTCTATGAGAATTACTTATTGAGATATAATATGACCTATTAGTTTCCCTTCCTCAACACCAAAGATATTTTTCTTAGGGTTTAAGGATATACCATATTTCCTACACCTTTCAAAAATCTGGGTTAAGTGTTGGATGTGATCTTCTTTGTTCTTTGAGTACATAGTCACGTCGTAACTACTACACATTTGTTGATTAGTCCCCGAAATGCTACATCCATGGCCCTTTGGAAGGTTTCCCTTGCATTGATTAAACCAAAGGGCATGTGTTTCTAGGAAAAGTTCCCCACTTGGTCCGGAAGGTAGTTTTGAATCAGTCTTCCTCTGAAAGTAGAACTTGGTTGTAGCCTGAAAAATCATCTAGCAGGGAGAAAATATCTGAACCAAACACAGTCTACAAGAGTTGTGCCATCGGTGGAACTAGGTAGTTGTCCTTATAGGATGCTCTATTGAGGTTTTGGAAATCCACGCACAGGTAGATCTCCCCAGACTTTTTTCTGACTGGAACGAAATTTGCTACCCAGCCAAAGTGTCTAACCTGAAAGATAATTTTTTCATCTTGTAATTTTTTTTAACTCCTGACACATGAGGGGTTCCATAGATGGGTGGTACTTCCAGATATTCTGTTGGAAGGGTTTTAATCCAAGATTTAACAATATTGTGTGTTGGATGATATGAGTATCATATGTTTTCATATCTCGGTAGGACCATGCAAAAACATCTTGATATTCTATGAAAAGTTTGAGATAGGCCTTCCTTTCTTCTTTAGATATTGTCTTATCGAGATTTATATTCTTAGGGTTTTCCAGGGTTCCCAAGTTTATAGTCTCATACATGGGACATGAACTCCCTGTATTTGGTTTCATTGACCCTTTAAATCTTTCCCTTAAGTCGAAGAGGTTCTCTAAATTGGCTACCCATTTCGGTATCATGTGAAACCTAGGTTTGTCAGTCGATTGATCTATTTCAACTCTTTGTACATGGGGATTGTTTTCCACTAGTTGTTCTTGAAATATTTCATCATCAATAGCCATATATTTAAAATTATCCAGATTGGTTAAGAAGTTTATGATCTGTTCATCTCCTTCAAATACCTTCCACTTGGAAATATTGTTGGGAAATGATGGATTGTAGAGTACCTCCACTGTGAACTGAGAAGATTCATAGTCTTCTAAAGGGGATAGCCTTGAGTCATCGGTGGCCAAGGAATCAACAAGAGTGGTCGTCATTCTAGGGATCATTGTAATGTTGAAGGCTTTAAAATGTTCTATTAGTCTGTGAACTTCCTGTTGATAATTACTTAGGCGAGGAGAGTTGCAATGTATAGTGTTCCTTACTTGTCTAACGATGATTTTAGAGTCTCTGAAAACCTTTAGTTCTTTAACATTTAAGTCCATGGATTTCTTTAGCACTTGTACTAGAGCTTCATACTCAACGACGTTGTGTGTGCATTTAAATTCTAGTCTTCACTACATGAAATTTCGTTTACCATTGGGATCAATGAGGACACACCCCACTCATGATCCTTCTTGCGAATTAGACCCATAAAAGTACAAGGTCCAAACTTGTGAGCGAAAACCATGAGTTTCTTTTTACCTACCACTTTCCTCCTTTCCTCCTGTATCCTCCATGGTTTTTAATAGAGATTCTTGACAGAAGAGGATTTCTTCTGCGGCCATCGAAAAAATTTCTTGAAAAGTCATTTGGGAGTTTTGAGTTAGAGGGAAATTAGATGAGAGAGGGGAGAAATTCCCGAAATCAGAGTCGCAGGAATAATTGTTGAATATGGGGAAATCGACTGAAGAGGGTTCATTGAGGTCTTATAGGTCAGTGACAGTATGTTTTGTATATCTTTCCCTATCGATCTTGATCATATTAGTGTGTACCTTTAATGGAAACCAAAGGTGAGCCTAGTCTATACTAAAGTATCTGTTTAACTTCTCATGCCAATCTCGACTAAGTAGAAATCCATAAGCTTCTGGGATATATACTACAATTATGTCAATCACTTGAACAAATTTTGGGTGTGTCACCATCCTGATCATGACATCTTTGAGTTCTCCCATAACTTTCACCTGGGTTCTGTCTAGTTGTATCACATGTTTATCACTTTTGAGAGGGATTACATTTAATTTCTTGTATATAGATAATGGAATAAAGTTAGAGGATGCTCCTGAGTCAACCAAACAATTATGGAGGTTTATGTTGAAGACTTCAAATGTCAAGAGGAATAGTGGGACAAAAGGCTTTCCCTTTTTATCTTCAAAGAAATCATTTTCAGTTGCTTATTTCTTAGATCTGAGAGGGATGGATTTTCTCCTTGGTCAGTGCTTGTTATAGGACTTTCTACTAACTTAAAAGATTGTAATAGAAAGTCCTTTTGTTGGGGGATTATACACGTCCATGACCGATATATTTTCCTTCAATGTTTTCAAATCTTATACTATGTTGTAGTCTATCTTGGGCGATTCTCGTGTATGGATGTTTATAGGATTTATTTGGGAGACAACAGATTATTTCGGGTGGTCAGATGTTTGTTTTCCTGTCGAAGCGTGGGAAATGGTAAGGTCATTTGAGAACGACTGACCCCTACTTTTTGTTTGCACAACCAATACCTATGTGGGTGGTTCTTGAACCTCAAATATATCATCGGAAGGAATTAGTAGGTCTGGGTCCCATAGCAGCATGGTTGTTTCTTTTGGTGGGTCAACTTATTCCCGATCAAAAATATTCATAGATGAGCCACTTGATTTTCCAGTAAGAGAAAGTTCATCTAGTAACCGCTTGGCCATCAAATTCATGGCATGAACCCATTGTGTACAGTCTCTTTCAAAAATTTTCTCTTGGAGATAGGTACAAAAAGAGTCAGATGCTATATTTCCCAAATCGATGTTTAAGTTGGCTGGGGGAGGTTCAATTGCTTTCAACGATGGATTTCTATTAAAAAAGGGTTTATAGGGCCTCTAGACTTGGTTTCCTTCCCTTGCACTTCTTTTCATGTCTATGATTTTGTTTGACAACTTATTTATCATTCGTTGTAGGTCTTCTATATTTCCACTTCCCTTTTCGGGACCTTGTTCTATTTGTTTCCCTGGGGTTCTGGTCAACAAGAGTCCTCTCCTAGGAGGAGGTGGAACTTCCTTTTTAACTAATGAGACCTAGACTTATTTACATCCCTTCATTTGGAATTCTATAGTTTTGGCTTCCTCAAAATTCTTAGCTAAGGTTGTTTTAGCAGCCCTCTTCACAAACATGGAAATGGAAGCAGGGAGAGCATTAACATATACTTCGATTTTCAAATCCTGAGTGGGTTTAGCTTCGGGTTGAAATTGTTTAGGATAGTGGTGAATCGTTGATTGAAGTCTTTAACCTTCTCCTTTGAACTCATGGTGGTGGCGAACAACTCAACCATCAAATATCCTGTAGTGGTTTCTTCTGAAAATTTGTCTAAAACATCCTTTTGAAACTTCATCCAACTAGTTATGGAACCTATAGGAAAGTTAAAATACCACATGGAGGCTGAATTAACAAAAGTATAGGGGAAAATCCTGCATACTATGTATTCATGTTGGACATTCATCAGTCTAATAGCTAGTATGAAGTTTTTGATATGGTCTTCAGGAAATCCTGAGGTTTCAAGGTCAAATTTAGGGAGTAACTTTTATGGATGTCGGGGAAGGTTGTGTACTCATCCAGGGATTGCTAGAGAATATTTGGCTAGCCACGGTTGATTATTCTGAGGTGGTTTTCCCCTTTCTTCATTATGATCATTGTTATCTTCCATGTCGTCCGACTCTAAAACTGAGCGTCCCGAGTTAAACCCTTCCTTGTCAGAAAAATCATTGGGCTCAAAGCAGTTACCAACTGGTGTTTCAAGGATTAGATTGAGAGGATGTTTGATCTCAGTGAGGGTGAAATATATCAGGTCTTCTACTATGTGGACAAAAACCTAGTCGGCGGTGTCGACCACTGGTATCCTTACTTGTCTTCTATGAGGAAGTAACAGAGCTAAGGGTAGTGCTCCAATTTTGAGGGCGTAAGCTCTTGTGATTCTTCTGAACTGGATCAAATCCTCGTGGGGAAGAGCATAAGGTATTTAAGGGAATACATGTTCTTCCTCTTGCTGGGGTGAGTTACTCATTTCAGGAGTGCTCAGTGTATGTGGGATGTCTTGAGAATGACTAGCCATGCATGTGGGCTATTTTGAATCTACAGGCTGTGTGAAATATTATAACAGAAATATTGTCAACCATTCATTCTTTAGGCCCTCCTTCTAGAGCCAATTCTGCTAAGGGGTCCTAAATCCCTTTAACTCAAAAGTATGAACCAAAACCACCACCGAGGCCCAATTAGACTCTGCAGGGTTTGGTATTGGAATGGTTCTCCAAATATTTCAATCCAACCAATTAATTGATGGGATTTACATAGTGATTTACAAGATATATTCTCATGAGAACTCCTCCTTTAGTTTAAAAGTTCTCTTTTTTTATTTTCTCTTATAGGTGGGTCTGATAAAATATAGGTACTGGTATAAACTAGCTTGGTAAAGGAAAAGGGGGAAAACATAACTACCGAGGAAGGATGAGCTCGGGATTACCCTCATGCTCAAGCATGCAGAGAAAGATTTTCACACCTATGACAAGCCTAGTAATACTACATCAACTTGCTGGTATTTCAATTATTTACTGAGATACAATTATCGAAAGAAAACATATATGCAATAAAATCATGGCAAGAAAACTAGTTTCCTTAGCTATAATCACTAATCACACATTAACACAACGATTTTCTTTGCATCATTAGAGATAAGAACTATACAAATATTGAATCAACTAAATTATCAATAGATTCATAAACTCTTACTCATTACAACATCCATTCATGAGATAAAGTCAGAAGTAATTCCTCCTTATGATCCAATCACACATGCCTTTGATGTAAAACATAAATTGTCTCTGGTCCTAAACATAACTTCTCAATTAAGGTAGTTCTGAAACAGTTCTTTACAATTCCAAAAACGAGGGTCTTTGCAAAAACCATTGACCCATTCTAAGAGGTCAATGCTCTTATTTATAACAAATTATTAACTAAAAATAACTATCAAAAGTGCATCTATGTAAACAAAAACATCGCTACATGGCGCTTTCATCTCTCTGTCCTATAAGAGTCATCAAGTGGTGTCACTTGAGTGGATGTCTCTTCTCATACTCCGACCACTTGATGAAGATTTCCTCGCATTTGTTGGCATATGAGAATCTCTATTGGTCCATTGGGGCCGAGAGGATCTCCTTTATTTCTACTGCACGTGTCTGATACTTGACTACTTTAACACTTAACTGTTGTAACATTGGCCGAGCCTTGATCGAGTGCTCCATGAAATTTTTGACTTGTCCCGGTGCCATGTTCACCACCTTTGCTATCTCTGTAGTCCACAACGAGTCTTTCTCGACATGTTGTTTGACTATGTCATGAAATTCGACAAAGTAATTGGGTGAGCTGAATTATGGGAGCCCGATGATCCTCATCCCCTAATTGATATTGATCCAACTTCTTTCACAATTGACCCATTTCTCTTGAATTTATTGTTGAGGTTCTTGGGCCATCTTCACCCGGTATTTGGCTGATTTCCTTATATGATCGATACGGTTGTCCCTCAATACTTGAATGTCATGCTCTTCAGCATCTCGACCCTTTTGAACTGCACTGATGTAATCAATTCTTTCCATTTCTTGGTGGGCCTTCTCATACCATCTTTCCAGGTATTTTCCCTGCTTCTAGCGCCACGACTAATTCTTTTGAAGAGATCCCCCCATTGTGGGAGCGCTTCCTTGGATCTCATGCTTGCCTCTCTATCAGCAAAGGCCAGAGGCTGGATAAAAGATTTCTTTGTTGCTATTTTGATGACAGGGTCCACCCTAGGAGCATACTCCAACTTCTTCACAAATCCCTGGAGAAGAACCTGCGCCTCTCTCAACTTCTTTCAGCTTTGGTGCTCTAGAAGAGCATGTGGTGGTTGGATTTCTCGGCAGCATATTACCTACAACTATACCATATTTTATATATTGTGCAATAAAATCAGGTGCGCATACATAAATTATAACCAATGAATTGACAGACTTGGATACATACCTCTGAAGCTTGTTAAAACTAGTTTAGATAATCGAAGAGTCAGTGCAGTCTTGCAACACTCGCTTTGCTCCTTCGGATGATCTGGAATTCAATTTACGTGCATAATAAATTTGTTCAAAACCATTCTGGAGATTTAAACATGGATGAAATTACCTTGTCGCATCAACCATTCAATTCAGGTCATGAGTGTAATTTCATCAAATCTTTTGCCATATCTTCAGAGATGTTTAAACTTAAATTCATCGTAGGTTGACGACGGAGGTGAGGGTGGAGCCATACATTTATAAAACCAAAAACTAATCTTGTCGATGCCAGAAAGTTTCAAGGATTAACGATCGACGATAAACCTACCAAAGTTCTCTCAGGATAAAACTAGGCCGTACAATTCTCTTACGAGGTAAAGACACATGGCTTTCGATACTTGTGGCTTCATTCGCTCATGTCAGTTGGATTCGAGACATTATTTAAGCCATATGTTTCTAAAAACAAGTCCTAACTTGCCGACGCTGAAGAGTGTCCAGGATCGGCGATCGACAATAAACTTACCCAAATGCTCTTGGATCGTCTCCCTTGAGAAAGTCTCCATGTCGAAAATGCCTTGGGGATCAATGATTGATGATAATTCTATCGCATTCGAATTGATTGTTGTGATATTTCTAGGTTTTTTCTGATCATGACAAGGTGCATCGGGAATCGGCTATCGGTGATTTCAAAATGTTTTTGTCTAATCGGCACACGAGGTAGCAACTAATGTAGGATCGGGCATTAACTAGTTCCTTAAATGTCCAAAATCTGATCGTATCTAACACTGCAAAGGTCCCATCGTGGCACTCTTTCAGTTGGTGGATCAGGGGTCGAGATTGTGCTATGAACATTTTCATTGATATCCTCCTACAAAAGCTTCGACGCTGATCGATCTTACCTTACAAAGCTGACGTGGAAAAGCTGACTAGGAGGCGTCACTAGGACCTAGGGAGCCAAAAATGACTCAGGATAAAACTAGACCGTACTATCCTCTTACGAGGTAAAGACACATGGCATTCGAGACTAATGGCTTCATTTTATTGTGTCAATCGAAGTCAGGACTTTCTTTAATCCATACGTTTCTAAAACCAAGTCCTAACTTTTCAACGCCGAAAAGTGTCAAGGATCGATGATGGATGATAAACTTACCCAAATTCTTTTGGGTCGGCTCCCTTGAGAAAGTCCCGATGCCAAAAATGCCTTGAGGATCAGGGATCAATGATAATTCTATCGCGGTCAAAATGATTGTTGTAACCTTTCTGGATTTACCCGATTCCGATAAGGCGTATCAGGTATCGACGATTTCTTTATGTCTTTTTTTAATGTCTGTCTTTCTCATATTTCGATGATGTCGAAGGGGATTGAATATCTCTCGAACCTTTATGTGAATAACTTATGCAAACCAAAACCGCCTTTTACCGATGCCGATGAGGATCAGAGATCGACAAATGTCATTTCAGTGTGGTTCCTTTACTTAGTTGAATTCTTTCCAACGCCGAACCTAAACGCGTTAGGGGCAGTGTTTAGCTGTCGATTCTTAATTTAGGTGTTAAGGTATTTTAGATATGAGGTTTAATAATTTCAAACAAACCTGAGTAGGTGATAAGAGACATGAAAAACCAAACAGAGATAAACCATTTCCAAAAATGAAATCGAGTCAGATAGTGAAGAAAACAAGTGGAACCCAAAAATGACAAAATTTGATCGGGCTTTTTAGGGTGTGTTGAGTGCTCAACACATCCATATATGATATGCACAATTTTCCTCTGGAATTCCTTTCCTAAACA
This sequence comes from Picea engelmannii, assembly GCA_009831015.1. Lineage (NCBI taxonomy): Eukaryota > Viridiplantae > Streptophyta > Pinopsida > Pinales > Pinaceae > Picea > Picea engelmannii. The sequence goes on from ML781264.1 coordinate 975,035, forward strand.
AGGGTTTTCATTAAGGCTTTTTCCATGTTGCACATTAAATCATTTTTCTGATCAAAAACTTCTTAAGGGACCCAAAAGTTGTTTTTATATTATTGATTCATATTTAACTGATAATAATATCAGTCTCATTTGAAGAGATGTTACAATCATCCACATGACCATCTTCTCAAACATACTCATACTTATGTTGCCTTCTTTATGGAAATAGCCAACAAGAAATCTTTCTTATCTTACTTCTATAAAAGTATCCCAAGCTAGAAACACAATTTGGACATTTCATTATTACCTAGGGAAATAGAATGCCCAAGTCCCACTTCCTTTCATGCCTCATATCATCCTTGTTCAACAAATTTTTTTACCAAGGAAAATACGTTCTTAAGATTCCCTTTCACTACTACATGAGCATGCCTAGCCATACCTATATGGATACCATCCACCTATGGACGTCAATCTAACCCATTGGTTAAGTTGAAATACTCTAGTACTTCCTTACCATACTTTTAGATCAATCCTTTATTAGTCCTTCCATCTCATCCTTTTTAGAGCTACTCACAATGGCATTATCAAGTTTTCAATCATGTTTTTAATCTCCTATTGATACCAAGTCACAGTTGACACAAATTATCCATCAACAGACCATGCCTTGCAACCAACCATAGGTTATAATAGATTTATTTTCATGTTCATACATGCTTACTCATTACCATATGTATTACAACCCAACTTGTGAAACAAGAACATTTACTCATTAGTCCTATTAATGAGAGGAGCTATACACACATGCTTATCCTCTATTCAATAGTAACCATATTTTTCATGGATCCAACAACCCATCATTACAACAATTAATTCATTCATTTTCTGAACTTAAGTAGTCCTTAATGGAATTCTTCTATTTCATATTCATATTCTAGCATTAATTATTTATTAGCATAATCCCACTCATGTAGGAGTGCTTACTATTCCACCAAGCGACAACAAGGTTCCTCTATTTCTAAACAAGGTGGTTAAACACTCTATTAATTGGCCCATGCAAGTGCAGTGTTGAAACTGGAGCTCTAATACCACTTTGTAACATACCTGACCCCTTAAGTACCTTCTAAGGGATACGGTGTCAAAATTTTTCCATTTTTCCAACTATTTATTTCTTCACTTAGACTTCGTAAATTGGTTCTACTCATCCAGAGCTTTCTAATGTATGTAAGTAAGCTCAAATACAGGTTTGGGTTCAAAATTTAGAACACTCCAAATGTTTTTCCCCTTTTTACCCTCAGTTCCACTATAGTGCCAGGTGAAACAATGGTACATGTGCCATCCTATATGTCTCGGACATGGAAAATGCCACGTACTACCTCCGACCCACACTCTATCGCCCCCCCCCATACCATGTTTTCAATTTTATCGGAATCTATTGGCGTAAATTTTTCATACTAGGGTCTTATGCAGGCTACCAACAAAAGGGTGCCAATGTAGTCTAGTGCGCTGGCATTTTCATCTTTCTGAAAGGAAACAAGTATCACTTGAAGAGAAACTAAGACAAAATAGATAAGGGAAGGGTAAGTAGAATGCTATACAAATATATAACCCATCAATATCGTTACAATTCTAAAGCAATATAGATACTCAGTTCAGATCCTTAAAGCATCATACACTAATACAAAAGAACATAACTATGCAGAACATCAAGAAGCTTTCTAATGTATGTAAGTAAGCTCAAATACAGGGTTGGGTTCAAAATTTAGAACACTCCAAATGTTTTTCCCCTTTTTACCCTCAGTTCCACTATAGTGCCAGGTGAAACAATGGTACATGTGCCATCCTATATGGCTCGGACATGGAAAATGCCACGTACTACCTCCGACCCACACTCTATCGCCCCCCCCATACCATGTTTTCAATTTTATCGGAATCTATTGGCGTAAATTTTTCATACTAGGGTCTTATGCAGGCTACCAACAAAAGGGTGCCAATGTAGTCTAGTGCGCTGACATTTTCATCTTTCTGAAAGGAAACAAGTATCACCTGAATAGCAACTAAGACAAAATAGATAAGGGAAGGGTAAGTAGAATGTTATACAGATATATAACCCATCAATATCGTTACAATTCTAAAGCAATATAGATACTCAGTTCAGATCCTTAAAGCATCATACACTAATATAAAAGAACATAACTATGCAGAACATCAAGAAGTGATAAAGACATGTAATTCATAACATACAGTAACATAATGATATTTCAGAGATACAAAAAGTAAGATGAACCATGAACATTTTCAAAATTTGATCTCCATTATCTTTCTATTATATAAAAATTCCTGGACAATAAGAATTCATAGCTTTACATTAACCATCCACCCTACTCAGTATAGAATAAATCAGTAGATACATCTCAGTACAATACTACAACCAATCACAATGAGTCTAGGATCTTCCCTTCCTAATTACAGTCTATATTTTGAGTACAGATCCAGTTCTTGCATCTCCCTATCTCTCACTCACCCATTACAATACAGTACAATACAAAAGAGAACATACAAAATATTCATAAAAAAAGAATCATCATCAAGAGAATCATAATTACAATCGGTTCCTTTATTCCTCTTGATAAACCATCAACTCTCTTCTCTTATTGATTATGTTGCAACTGTATTGGCTCAAAAATGATTCAGTGTTGGCTTCAGACTGTTTTCTATTCCAATGTATTTTTGTTGCACGTTTCCCCTTTCAACCTTATTCACTTGGTTGGTTGTCTCTTTGATATCTTGCGCAACTTATTTTTATCAAAACGAAGGGCCCAATAGGCCCCGACCACAATCGTTGACTCGACTTGAGTCAAGTATTTGGTTCTTCTGTGTTCTTTGATTTGGCTTGTTATCCTTCAAGGGTTTTGATTTCTTCCTCATTGGATCCTTCAAATGAAGGTCCCAACTCTGGCACTAGCTCAAGCGATTATTCTTTGACCTCCTGGAACTATTCAAGTTTATCTTGCCACTTTCTAGCAAGCAATGAAGCTTCTGCAAAAAAATGTTGTGTTGTGTTGAGGTTGAATTCCTTCGGCTTGGATGTAATGAGAGAATTCCATTCCACATATTCTAATGTCTCAACCTGATGCATTTGTAGGTATGTAGTTTGAACAAAATTCCTGAAGGCTCTTAGTTCCTTCTTTTCTACTGTTTGAGCTTCAAATAAAGCATTTGGAGAATTGTTTGCTTGTTGCATTTCATCGAATTTTGCTTGCTGCTCTAGAGGATCATGTGTTTTAGTTGCTTCTTCATTGAGCATCTAGATTTTGGTGTGCAAGTATTCCAGTGCTTGGTTGCAAAGGGTTATAACACCCATCCATTTGATGACTTCCATGAATATGGTGGTACATTTGACAGTATTTTTGTGTAGCAAGGCTCTCGCATCGTTTCTTTCCAGGACAAATCTTTCTAATTATTGTTGAAGTTCCTTGGGTTGTTCCTCAACCTTCAACTTCATCCCCTCCAATTATGTTTGAATGTCCTCTGCTTGATCTGTTATTACTACCCATGCTTGTTGAACCAATATGAATTGTTCCTCTAGTTTTGTTGTGGCACTGTATTCTGGCATTTGAGGGGATGATTTTCTGAAAGTTGGCCAGATCTTTGTGAGATTTCCCTTCATTTTATCCATTTTCTCTTCTGCCTGGATTTTCAAGTATTCTTCCTATGTTCTTTTCGTATATTCCAGCATTCCTTCATGTCACCAATACTCATCTTGTGTTTTAGCTTGTTGAACCCATTTCTATAGGTGATCAGTCGAGGCTTTGATCAACCCCACCAGTTGTGGTGTCGAAAACTGAGGGAGCTCTTTGGATGTAACCGTGGCCTCTAGCGAGAGTATGATCTAGGGAAGAATCCCATTAGCCATGGATTTCTCTGATGGTGTCCCAACTTTCTCTTCTCCCTGGAGTGATCCTCACAATTGTTGGGCTAATTTGGTAGTAAAAGGATAGTGGTAGTAAAAGGATAGATTCCACCTGTGCTAGGCAGAGCTGTAACATATCTGAACATGGTTGCAGATATTGTAGGATGGGTTCTAGTTGTTATTTTAGCGAGGTTGTTCTTTGTCCTGACTAAGTCTCATGTGGTTCTTGAGACTCTTCCTTCTTTTGCGTCATGGTCTGCATTATGGGTGTAGCTTCAGGGGTTCCGCTATGATCCTCCAAGACTTTTGTGCTGCTCTCTGTCCTTAGAGACTGTGTATCTAGGAGGGGGACATGTGAGATTTCCATGAGTACTAGTACTATGGATGGTTTTTTCTCCTGAAAGGGAACCATTTCTGGAATATCAAGCTACATAGGTTTTGGGGAATTGGGCGGTAGCGGGGCTGTTGTATCCACAATTGGCGATGATGGTTGTTTCTCAATGAATATGGTAGAAGACATACTAGGGTTAGACTCAGGGTCATCAATAATATGGTTAACATTTTTAGTTGCTCGAGTGGTTGCTCGAGTGTGAGGAAAAAAAATATAGGATGGGGGTTGATGATTTTAGCTACACTGACTATTGGGGACACACCGATTCTGGTATTATTGGTCAGAATCTCCTGTATAAATGCGGAAGACAAAATTTCATTAATATTTTTACCTAATAAGATGGCCTTGTCTGGAAGATTGGGAAATCCTCGCAAAGGCCTCTTTGTCCTCTGCAACTAGTGTTCTTCCTCCTCCTCTGATTCTGAGTCTGTTGGCAAGTTCTAGGGATGTTCTACATTTCCATATCTCAACCCTGCTTCTTCTACTGGATTCTTCTTCTTTAACAATTATGGTGGAAATGAATAGTGGACACCCAACTCACACAGGATGTGTTTAAGTCCTGTCAAAGAAAGGATTTCCTTGTCCAATATCTCCTCATCCAAGTAGAATGGTAGGGGCCTTGTATGAAAATCTGAAGGATTTTTATGCCTTGGAAAGATGAATGTATAATGGCAGTTCAAAGAAAATGAGATGTTCCTCATATGAAAATTCAGAAGCTCTTGTGGTATACACCTCCTTTGGGTGGCGTCAATCAACTAATTATACCACTTTAGGAATGAAACATTGTTTAAATCCATGTCTTATGAGTCTTCCCTTGTATTCCAAGGCTAAAAAATTTGGCGAGGAGACCTTTGTCAACATGTGCTAACTGTCTTCTCATGGATGGCATCCACTTCAACATTGCAAAATCTAGAAGAAAATATCGATATGTCAAGGTGGCTCCCTTCTCTTGAACTTCCTCACAAGAAACGAGGAGTTCTTCCAACAAGTAACTACACCAATGGAACACTCCACCATTTGTGCAGAAGTCTGCCATTGACAGGGCATCCAATGTACATTCACCCTTATAGTAAGAACACATGACCTTGGTAGTGATCACATAGCCTATCGTTCTGATCGTCTCAGGGAGGACTGGTTCAATTTTCGTTGTGCGACCTCCCCTCTATGTATGGAAGTGCTCATACAGGCTAATCTCACCCTTCCTCTTTCCATTCTTGCTTGTTCCTTTAAATCCTTCAGAGATGTCTTCGCCCTCCAAATATAGTCAGGTTATTTGGCGAATATCTTCACCATGAATGGGATATCATTTTTTGAGCCATAAAATGTGATCATGCACCTTGTTGATCAAGAACTTAGTGCATTACACAACTTCTCTAGTGGTTTTGAACACTGGGAGGTCCCATAGGTTCATATTTTTTGAGTGGAACAGATTCAGAAACCTACACCTTCGAGAGGAACTACACCTCCCCTGTCAGACCAAATTCAATCTTGTAGAAAACGTCGATGTTCATTTGAGGGAACAACACTGTGTCTGTGAGATCCAAGTCTAGGAGTTTTCTCTGCTCATATTTTTCTTTTAAATCACCCAAGACCTCAATTCTGGGATCATAGGGCTCATCTAGAACTATTGCCTTCAATACAAAGCCTCGTCCTCCAAATAATCTCATCATTTTTATGCTGGAGTGCTAGTAGCGACATTGGCTCAAGAACTGGGTGGCGATTGACTTCTCAAAATGAACTAGGATGCAAAGAATCAACAGAAGAAGACAAGAAGGTGAATATAATGGAGTTCTGAACAAGATTACATAGTATTATAGCTAAGGTAATGGGATATACCATTAATGGATCATAAATGAATGAGTAATTAGTCCAACATCGCAATCTATGGTGCGGATGTGCGACGAGACTGGTAACGAGGTAAAATCTTTGAGTTAGATTATGACTTTAATGGGTCTCTTACTCAACATGTGGTCGGTGAGAGGGTCTTACTATTTTGACGGTTGAGAATCGTGGTAGGATTATCGACAGGATATACGTGGAAAATAAATTTTAATACTTGACAGGACATGTTGACAATTATCGATAGTTATCCTAAAAGATACAACTGGAAATGATGCCACTAGGACTTAGTCATTAATAAAGGTAAGATTTGATTCTCCCCCGATCAAAAGTATTTTCTGGAAGTTGTACTTGTATGGATGAATAGATTGAATATGTGTTGGATAACATTTTGTTGAGTGGGCATGTTACAAAAAAAAACTAATAACGAAAATGAGATGGATATGTCATGGCGCTCCTAAACACACTCCCACGTTATTACATAAAACAAACTTCAACATTGCTACAAACTTCAACAGAAAATCAAATTCTACCTATTGTACATTCTCCCTTGTATTGGAGAAACCATGGTTCTTGTTAAGTGTGTGTAATGTAGGGTTTCATGCATGCACCATTCACCCACCCTGGTCGAAGGACACCATCCAGTTGTGCTAGCTTGACCGCACTGGACTATCGGATCTCAACCACTAGGAATGGCCCCAATTAATGCATGCACAACTTGCTTGGATGTTTTTTATAGTGACTATCATATAGGAGTACCTTATAACTTTTTGAAAACCTCTTAGTCTTAATGTGTCAATCGTGCCAAGCCTTATGCCTATGTTTTTCGACTATTTTATGAAAATTAGCTAGGAACCTTACTTCTTTAAGTTCCTACAGTTCTACAATCTTTTGTGCAACCAATGTGTCATCTGTCATGTGTGTAGCCTAAGATATATAGATATTGGGGGTAATAAACTCTAGAGGTGCCATATCTTCCTTCCCGTCGACCAACAGAAATGCGGTGTACTTGTGCAGTTTCTTTTTGGTAGTCCTATAATCCCATAAAACTACTGGAACTTTGTCATCCCAGTCTTCCTTGTTTGCGCAACACACCTTTGTCAACCCTCTCTCCAAAAACTTGTTGAATTCCTCTACAGTTCCATTAGCTTGTGGATGATAAGGAATGATTTTATGGTGATGAATAATAAATTGTGTCGTCAATGTTGCAATTGTGCTTGTAATGAAGTGGCTCCCTTGATCACTAGTCAGGCTCCTAGGACATCCAAATCGAGGAATAATATTTTCAAATATAAATCTAGTTGTTGTATCCATTGAACAATGTTGGACTACTTCTTCTTCATCCCACCATGTAAGATAGTCTATTGTGGTAATGATATATCTGGCCTTTGAATTTCTTGCGAGTAGATTAATGGGTCCAATAAATTCAATAGCCCACTTCTCAAAGGATTGTAGTTCTCTAACCAAATGAAGAGGTAATTCATCTTTGCATGATGGCTTCCCTACTCATTAACATAAATCACAAGACCTAGCATATAATTTAGCATCCTTGAATAACGTTTCCCACCATAATCCATCTTGGAGAACCTCTTGTGTTGTATCTTTCCCTCCAACGTTCCCTCCTGCAACGCCCCTGTGGCATTCCCATAGGATATATTTCCTTTCATGGTTTAGGAAACACCATATGAGAATGATATCAAGTCCCATATTATAGAGTTGGCTTGAAATAAGTTGGTAATATACTGCACAAAATACCAAGTGCCTCTTCTGGGTTGTGAACTAATTCTTTGAGAAAGTCCCTCTACTGAGGAAAGAAACAATCTCTTCGATATATTTTGGAATAGCTTCAATCTGGAACATATCTACATCAGGGAGATGTTTTTCCACTGATCCTCCACTTTCTCGTGATTCCATTCTTGAAAGGTGATCTGGTCCTACGTTACATCTTTAAGGTTTGATAACTACCTCAAAGGAAAACTCTTGAAAGAGTAAGAGCCACCTGAAATTCCTTCCCTCAAGAACATGCTTATTTACAAGGTATTTCAATGCATAATGGTCAGTGAAAAAGTTAAAATGAGAAACTATTAAATAGTGTCAAAATTTTTGCAATGCATAAATCATAGCCAAACCTTCCCTTTCTATTGTTGTGTAGCTGCGTTCAGCTTGAGAAAGTTTTCTGCTGGAAAAATGTATAGGGTGATCAATATTCCCTCCCCTTGGTTCCTCTAATATGGCTCCTAGCGCAACACCCAATGCATCCATTTGTAAATGGAATTCAATTTCCGAATTGGGGTATATAAGGATTGGTGTAGTATTGAGCTTTTCCTTGAGTGTATCAAACTCCTTGTCACACTCAGTCGTCAACCAAAATTCTTTAGACTTCTTCAGTAATTTCTCCAATGGTGTTGTAATATTGGCATATACTCTAATGAACCTATAGTAGTATCCTATATGCCTGAGAATCATGCACATTTTTTTCACACTTGTAGCTGGCGACATGTTCAGGATAACCAAAACTTTAGCTGGGTCTACTAGGATTCCTTCCCAACAAACAATGTGGCCTAGCAGGTTCTTGTGCACCACGCAAAAAATACACTTCCTCGGGTTTAGAGCTATCTATAAATCCCGACATCTATAAAAAATCAAATGAAGTATCCCTACGTGCTCCTTCATCAAATTGTATACTGTCCAGTCATCCATGTAGACTTGTAGGAACGTGTGTATGAAATCACGAAATGCTGGAATAACAATCCTCGAGAAGACTACAAGGGAATTATTTAGGCCAAAAGGCATTACATTATATGCATATAACCCCCTCTCAGTTATAAAAGTGGTCTTCTTCTTTTAATCCTATGAAATTATGATCTGGTGATACCCCGAGAATCCATTTGTAAATGAATATGCTTCTTTCTCTGCAACTTGATATTATAGTTCGTCACTGAATGGTGTCAGAAATGGATCGTGTAAACATCTGGCATTAAAAATCCTATAGTAAAAAAAGAGCCAAATGTCTTTGGTACCCTTTTTTCTCTGTATGACTATGGGGCTAACCCATTATGCTTCTTCAACTGAAAAGATTAGTCACATCGTAAGCATTTTGTCTATCTCTCTTTTGACCTTTTCTTTCACCTTGGGATTGCGATAATATGGTCTATGTTTCACGAGTTTCGAGTCAGGTTTTAGCTTGATATTCATCTCTCCCATGGTTCCTTTTATGCCTTTCATTTCTGAAAAGGTTTTTGGGAATAGGTCTTCGTATTCCTACAATAGACTCTTTATTTCATTCATGGTCTGATCATCCCAATAATCCCCTATAGAAGCTATCTTAGGATGCTCCTCGCTCCATATATTTACTTTCTGCAACTTTAGAGGATGGCTATAGATTCTACTTGTATGACTAAGTGTATTATCCTGTATTTCACTAGTTCCCACAATTTATTTAATATTGAGGTTCCTGAGTTCTTCTACTTCATTAGGTTCTTCCAGGTCTTTATCAACTTTGCAACAGGATACCGGTATTCTGACAGGGTTGTGGTCTCAATTGGACTGAATAAAATGGGCATGATCATAACATACCACTGGGATTCATCTAGATTCATAATCATTAGTCAATAGTATCTTCCAAATTCTTTGAAGGACTAGGTGGAGCTTAGAAACCTTACTAGTAAAAGAAAAATATCTACAAAATTTGTCTTCTAGTGTCTGCCACTAGTTCGTTTGTCTTTGTGTCTCTTCATGGATGTACCAGGTTTATGGAATTTCACATAATGAGTGGGAAAATAAGTGAACCCATACTTAAGACGATACTTGCACAAATTTCCATTTCTTGATGAACTGCTCAACATGCATTCTGGGGTCAGATTGCCCATCGAACAATTGTTCTTCAAAAAAATCCATGTTCGTCTCTACTATCACTTGATCGCTTCTGATAAATCTGTGTCGAATAGCTCTCCTTTCATCCTCCCAATATAACAGTGAAGATCTGTGAGTGGCCCACCACCTTGCTGGGGTATCCTTCACCTGGCTGGGGTATCCTTCAAAGATATGTTCAGAACCGAGATCCTTTGCTCTGGTGCAACTTTTCCATCTATAGTAGTGATAAAAATATTTAAATATGAAGTATCATTGTATGATGAGTGATCCCTCATCTCTGTTCCTATCAATATCATTCCCCTGATAGTTGTGCAATGTCTTGAAATTTTTTCATATGAACGTTGTTGTAATTATCAAAAGCTAGTTCTAAGTCCTCCTCAACTGACTGTATACTCCAAATTACAGATCCATCTGTAGTGGGGTTGATGTAATCCAGCCTCATCCATGTTGTTATGGTGTATAACTGGTAGAGAACTTCTGATTCTATTTTATTATCCACCAGATCAGTATATCTGGGTCCCATGTATGGATCTAAGGGATGGATTACTTTTACTCCATTTGCTTCAAACGTCATAGTGCCCCTCTTTAAGTCAATGATAGAATAATTTTCATTCAAAGATGCTCAAGTCTGTGTTATGTCTTGTGATGTATGTCAATGAGTAGGGAAGCCATCATGAAGAGATGAATTATCTCTTCATCCGATTAGAGAATTTTAAGCCTTTTAGAAGTGGGATATTGAATTTATTGGACCCAATAATCCACTCGCAAAAAATTCAAAGGCCAGATATATCATTACTGCAACAGACTATCTTACACAGTGGGATAAAGAAAAATAACTCCAGGATTTTTCAATGGATACATCAACTATATTTATATTTGAAAATATTATGTCTTGGTTTGGATGGCCTAGGAGCCTGACTAGTGATCAAGGGAGCCACTTCATTAGCATCACAATCACAACATTGATGACACAATTTATTATTCAACACCAAAAAAGTAGTCCTTATAATCCACAAGCTAATGGAACAATAGAGGAATTCAAAAAGATCTTGGAGAGAGGGGTGACGAAGGTGTGTTGTGCAAACAGGGAAGACTGGGATGACAAAGTTCTAGTAGTTTTATGGGCTTATAGGACTATCACAAAGAAACTGCACAAGTACACCTTGTTTTAGTTGGTCTATGAGATGGAAGTTATGGTACCTGCAGAGTTTATTACCCCCAGTCTCTATATATCTCAGGCTTCACACATGATGGATGATGCATCAGTTGCACAAAGGATTGCAGAACTGCAGGAACTTGAAGAAGCAAGGTTCCTAGCTAATTTTCATCAGATAGTTGAAAAACATAGGAAGAAGGATTGGGATGATCGACACATTAAGACTAAGAGGTTTTCACAAGGATATAAGGCACTCCTCTATGATACTCACTATTAGAAACATCCAGGAAATTTGTGCATGCATTGGTTAGGGCCATTCCTAGTGGCTAACATCTGATAGTCTAGAGCGGTCAAGCTAGCACAACTAGATGGTGTCCTTCAACCAGGGTGGGTGAATGGCGCACGCCTAAAACCCTACATTACACACACTTAGAAATAACCATGGTTTCTCTAATCCAAGGGAGAATGTACAATAGTTAGAATTTTATTTTTTGTTGAATTTTGTAGCAATGTTGATTTTTTTTTTTTTTTATGTAATAACATCGAAGTGTGCTTAGGAGCGCCACGACATATCCGTCTCATTTTTGTTGTTAGTTTTTTTTTGTAACATGCCTAGGAAACAAGAAGTTATCCAAAACATATTCAATCTACTCATCCATACAAGTAAAACCACCAAAAAATATCTGTGGTCGGGGGAGAATCGAATCTAAACTTTATTAACGACTAAGTCCTAGTGACATCATTTCCAGTTGTTCCTTTTAGGGAAACTTGGAGAACTATTAGCATGCCCCGTCAAGTATTAAAAGTTATTTTCCAAATTGATCATGTCTATAATCCTACCATGATTCTCAACCATTAAAACGATAAGAACCTCACACCGACCACATGCTGAGTAAGATATCCATTAAGGTCAGAATCTGACTCAAAGATTTTACCCCATTACCAGTCTCGTCACACATATATGCCATAGATTGCACTACTGGCCTAATTAATCATTAGTTTATGATCCATTAATGGTCTATCCCATTAAATTATCTATAATACCCCATAATATTGTTCAAAACACCATTTTATTCACCTACTTGTCTTCTTCTATTGAGTCTCTGCATCTTAGTTCATTTTGGAAGTTGGTCCCCACCCAGTTCTTGAGCTGGTGTCACTACTATCACTTCAGTGAAAAAATGTCAATATTATTGGGAGGAAGAGGCTCTGTATTGAAGGAATCGATTCCATATCATCCCTATGATCCCAATATTGAGGTCCTAGGTGATGTCAAAGGAAAATCTGAGAAGACAAAAATCCTAAAATTGGATCTCAGGGACACGATGTTGTTCCCTGAAATGAACATCGATGTGTTCTATGAGATGGAATATGGGATGAAATGGGAGGTGTATCTCTTACCAAGGGAAAATTTTCCGAATCTTCTCCACTTGAGAATTATGAACCTCCAGGACCTTTCAATGTTCTGAACCATTGGCGAAGTTGCACGATGCACAAAGTTCTTGATCAACATGGTGCATGATCGTAGTTTATGGATCAACAAATGATATCCAATTCATGCTGAAGATATTCACCAGCTAACAAGATTATATTTGGAGGGTGAAGATGTTTCCATATGATTTCAAGGACCAAGCAATCATGGAAAGTGGAAGGGTGAGATTATCCTATATGAGCGCTTCCATACATAGAGAGGAGGTTGCATAACAAAAATTGAACCAATCCTCCTTGAGACAGTCAAGATGGCATGCTATGTGATCGCTAGCAAGGTAATGTTCTCTTACCATAAGGGTGAATGTACATTGGATTCCCTGTCAGTGGATGACTTTTGTGCAAATGGTGTAGTGTTAAATTGGTGTAGATACTTGTTGTAAGAATTCCTCGTCGCTTGCTTATTGGCGCAAGTTTGATCAGATCGGGGTCCTTCTCAGGTTACCAACAAAAGGTACCGAGTAGTCTAGAGCACTGGAATTTTCATCTCCTCTGAAGAGAAGAAGTCTCACCCAAAGAGTTGTTGAGACAAATATATAGGGAAGGGAAAGGAAAAGACTTAGGAGGATTCACAAAACCTTCAAGATTCATCCTGATCTTGCACAAGACATATAACTACCAAACATATATGAACTCATGTGTGCAAGAACTGAACCTACTTATGTTGCGAACAAGCATTTAAACATAGAGTCATCATGTGGAACTCATAAAACAAAAATAATTACTGCAATGCATAAGTGAAACACAGAAAGACACAACATATTTTGAAAATTTGGATTCTTCTTCATATTATCTTCAGATCTTTCTTCATTTACAAACTCAGAGATACACAATATTGCTTTGTTACAAACTCTTGGCTCTAGACTCATGTCACAAGGATATAACTCTCAAAATGGTGTACATATTTCATTACAGATTCAGAACCCAACTTCTCTACAACAGACCACAACTATGACATCAGCCTAACAATGAGGGAAAGATCGAACTGAACATAATCACAATTCAACCAAACAATAACAACAACTATATCATCAACCTAACAGTAAGGGAAATATCAAACTGAACACAATCACAATTCAGCCGAACGAACCCTTTTACAATCATATTCATCCCTATATATAATCTAAGTTGTGTCTTCTGTCTTTTCTTGCATGCTTTTGTGTTTTGTTGCAACCGCTTTTTCTTTGATGGAGTTGCGTTGTCCTTTTTGCAACTAATTTCTGTTGATTTTTCTTACTCTGTTGTCCATCTTCTTCTGAAGCTTGTGAAACTCATACTAGGAAAAAAATTTCACATTACCTTATCCCAAAAACGAAGGGCCCAATAGGCTCCGAACACAATTCTTGACTCTCCCTCGAGTCAAGTACTCAGCTCTTTCACAACTTCTAGGAGAAAATGTTGTTTTCCCTTGTCCTCCTTTTCCTCTTTCTTTTGATCTTTTGCTTGTTCTTTTTCTTATTCTTCCTCTTCAAACGAAGGGCCCAAATCTGGGACCAAATCTAAGGCTCGCTTCCTCACTCTTTGAAAGCTTCCAACTTTATCCTACCACTTCCTGGAAAGGAGTGATGCCTCTGCTACAAACTGTTTGGTTGCCTCTGTAATACATCCATTTGGCTTGGATGCGACCAACGAGTTCCACTCAGAATCTGATGTTGCATCAACTTGATGCATCTGCATGTACATTGTCCAAATGACAGGAGGAAAGTCACACAATTCCTTCTTTTCTATGGATTGTTCCTCAAATAGGGAATTCAATTCATTGTCTGCCTGCTGGATTTGATCAAACTTTTGTTGTTTCTCCAACGGATCCACTGTGGCCACAAATTCTTGATTCAACACCTAGATTTTTGTGCGCACATCCTCCAAGGTTTAGTTTCCTCTAGTGATGATGCCCATCCAATCACTAACTTCCCTTAAAATCCTTGTGCTCTCAGTTGTGCGCTTATGAAGTGTTGCTCGGGCATTGTTTCCTTCTAGCACTACCTTTTTCCATCTATTCCTGTAGCTTCTGAGGCTATTGTTCTACTTCTTGTTGAGTCTGTCACAACTTCTCTTCTAGATGCTTGACACGAATGGCCAGTTGTGACCATGCTCCTTGGAGAAGCTCAATCAGATGCTCTGGCTCCCCTGCATCCTTGGCTTCAAGAAATTGGGTTGTGACCTTTCAAATTACTGGCCAGCTTTCCGCAAGCCTTTGTTGTACTCATTCTAGTATTTTCTTGACCTAGACCTTGTCCTATTCCTCTTGTTTTCTGGATTCTTGGACAAGGATCACTTCCTCCCTTGTGACCTTGGCAAACCTCTCGTCATACTGGAGCTTCTTCTCCAATCGATCAGTTGATGCTATGATCATTCCAACCAATTGTGTTGCTGGCCACTATTCAAGGTCAGTGGATTAAGGCGTTGCATCTCTGGGTGCTCAAGCCTATAGTGGAATTCCACTAGTTGTTGAATGCTCTGAGCATGTCTCTACCTCGTCCTCCCCTATTTATGGTCCTGGCACAAGCCTCATAATTAATGTTGAGGGAAAGAGTGTCAGAACCTTTTTCTGGCCAGGAAGAGTTTCAACAACTCTGCACACTGCTAAGGGTTATGGAGAACCAACTCCATATTTTCCTGCATGGATGTCGCGCTCTACTCGGAAGTTGACTTGGGTTCCTTCTGAACCTCTGGTATCTCCTCCCCTTTTCTTGCATCGACTCCCTATGTTTCACTTCCGTGGACACCCTCAGCCTTGGTCATCGAGGGGATGTGTTGGGTACTTTGAGCTTGCGGCTCCTCCACCATTTGGGTGTCCTTTTCCAGTGCAAAAGGCACAATCTGTTGGTCTTGGGTGTCTGGGTTCAGACCAATCAACTAGAGGTTCTGCTCTAGTACTTCAGGGGTTGGACCAGAAAATTATGGTCTCGGCTCAGGAAACTCCTGGATTGTTTCTGGGAGTTCTCACTCAGCTTGCTCTAGGGGATTGAGCTGCATCAGATCTGGATCTATGGTTTGGGGTGGAATGGTGGTTTATGGGGGTGGCGACTAGGGTTGTGGTGATGGGGGATGCTCGATGATGATGGTGGATGGAAAGGTTTCAGGCTCAGGGTCATCTTGAATATGGATGATGGAGATTTCTCTAAATGTTGAGCGAGTGTGGGGGATGAAAAATGAAATGGTTTGGGGGTTTAAGATTTTACTCGATGAAACCCTAGTTTTGAGCTTTTTCGCCAATGGTTCTGTCTTGAAAGTATCACTCAATATCTTGTTGACGTCCTCACCTATCAACATATCTTTATCTGGAAGTTGCGAGAAGATCAACAACGTTCTTTTCTTGCACTCCAATGGTTGCATCTAGTCTTCCTCCTTAGAGTCTGACTGTGCCTGAGCTTCCTTCTTCGGGCCCTCTAGTCATGAGTTGGGTCCTACCCCTTCTTATTTTCATTTCTTCTTCAACAGTTCTGTAGGAAAGATATAATGCATCTCTAAATTGCGAGGGTTGTGTTTAACTCCTGGCCACAACATTACCTCTTTTTTGAAGGCCTCCTCATCCAAGTAGAACAACAACATCCTCGAGTGGAAGTTTTCCCTGTAACATGCCTCAGCCATACAAACGTATTATGCCAGTTTATGCTGAAAGTAATTTTCCTCGTGTTGCAGTTGAGAAGCTCTTACAGAATGCACAACCTCTATGTTGTGTCGATCAGTTCTTTGTGCCACTTGTAGAACTCCACATTGTTGATGGCTGTGTTCTTCGATTCCTCCTTGGAGTTCCATGGCTTAAACATATTTTCCATGCACCCCTTGTCTTCTAGCACCAACGATTATCCAGCGAGTGGCATCCACTTGAACATTGCAAACGCCACCAATAGGTAGTCGTATGTGAAGGTCCCTCCCTTCTCCTAGGATTCCTCAGAAGCCACAAGCAGTTTCTCCAATAGGTAACTGCACCAGTTGAATATAGTGCCATTGGCGCAGAATTCGGCCATTGACAATGCATCCAGCGTGCATTCTCCCTTGTAGTATGATCTCATAACCTTGTTGGATATGATGTAACAGCTGGTCTTGATTGTGTTTGGTAGTATGGGGTCAATTTTAGTTGTGCGCCCCCCCTCTATATGTGGAACCTTTGATAGAGGCTGGGCTCCCCTTTATTTTTCCCATGCTTGCTGAGGCATTGGAATCCCTTCGACACATCCTCACCTTCGAGGGAAAGTCTAGTGAGCTGATGTATGTCCTCAACATGGATTGGATACTGCCTATACAACTAAAGGCTTCTGTCGTGTACCCTACTGATCAGGAACTTGGTGCACCACACAACTTCACCAGTGGTATCGAACACTGATAAGTCTCTGAGGTTCATGATGGTTGAGTTGAATATGTTGATGAATTCAGGCCTGGGAACGAGCTGTATTCCTCCCAATGAGTCTGGAGTGATAGTCTAGAATACATCTATGTTCATCCGGGGGAATAAGACTTGCTCTGTTAAGTCGAGGTCAAGGAGATTGACCTGCTCTACCTTCCCCTTTAGATCACCTACGACCTCAATTCGGGGGTCACTGGGCTCATCTGGTAATGCATATTTGGACATGGCGCTTTGGCTTCTTGTAGCTCTTGGCATTGTGGGCTCTGAGTTATCAACAAATTCTATGGAGAAATAAGGATTGGGGATCACAACTATATGTTTTTTGACTACACAATTTTGCTCGCTCTATAGAGTTAGGAAATTTCTAAATGCTTTGAAAACAATGTGTTCTACGATGATTTCTCAAAGCCTTATACTCAGGCTTAGCTAGCAAGTTCACCAATAACTGTTGTTCATCATGACCCTATGGACGCAACTTGGATCTGAGTTGTCTAACGGGACAGGTTAAGGGGGTAATTTGATTGGGTGATTCTGGCATTTACTGTGCAAGCTGGATAGGGACATGGCCGATTTCATACCTTTTCATTTGATGGGTTGGAATCATGGCGTGAATACCGATGGCATCTTCACATATCACATATTTATGCCTTAACTAAATTCATATGGGGTACCATAATAAAAATAAAGTTTTTAAGCAGTTCGGCATCAAACAAAACTTAAACAGAAAATGAACTACGTGTCGCAACACAACACTGCGCACATCGACTTTATTAACTGAATTTACAAAATTTGCAGAAAAATCAAATCTAACTATTATACATGCTCCTTTGGACTAGGGCAACAGTCCTTTTATATCAGTTCTGAGACATATAGGGTTTCAAACGAGTGCCATTCACCCATCCTAGCCGTAGCATACCATCGAGTTACGCAAGTTAGACTTCTCCTGAGGGTCAGATCTCCGCAACTATGAATGGTCCCAACAGTTGCATGTGAAAATTCCAAGGATTCTTCTGGTACCCACTGTCATGGAGTAGAACCTTGTCTCCTTGTGAAAATACTTTAGTCTTAATGTGCCTATCATGCCAATATTTTTACTTTTCTTTTTCAACTGACTGATGGAATTCTTCTATAAACCTGGTCTCCTCGAGTTCTTATAACTCCATAAGTTTATGCGTAACTGATTCCTCCTCCGTCATATGTGTGATCTGTGCAATGTACAAACTTGGAGTGATGAATTTTGCAGGCACCACTGCCTCTTTCCCATAAACTAGTTGGAATGGTGTGTACCTGTGGAGTTTCTTTGTGGTTGTCCTGTAAGCTCATAGTATTGTTGGAACTCTGTCATCCCAATATTCCTGATTTTCACAACAGACCTTTGTTAACCCTCTCTCCAAAATCTTGTTGAATGCTTCTACTGTTCCATTGGACTGTGGATTGTAGGGGTTGCTTTTGTAATGTTGGATCAAAAACTCAGTTGTAATATTTTCTATAGTGATACTAATGAAATGAGCTCCCTGATCACTAGTTAGGCTCATAGGACATCCAAATTGAGTGATAATATTCTCAAATATGAACCTAGCAGCAATATCAGTTGAACAGTCCTGAAAAAATGTTGCCTTAACCCAACATGTAAGGTAGTCAATTGCAGTAATGATGTACCTAGCCTTTGAATGCTTAGCTGATGGGTTGATCGGTCTGTTGTAGGAAAATCTCCCTACGGACAGGTAGATCACCTCTAAGGCTTGACTTTAACCCTAGACAGAAAAATGCTTAACATGGACACTGAATTTCTTTCAAATCTATCCAAACTAACACATGAGAAGGAAGGATGATAGAAGTACCTGTTATCGACGTTTGTCCCTGCATGCTCTGAGTTGCGCTCCAATCCTTTGCTCCTCACTAAGTTCTGCGAAAAAAACAAGGTACGACCACTTCCTACTCTATTGATATTAGCTTGAAAATAGATCTATCACTAAATGATAAGTTCATGTGACATCAGACACAAACTAGAAAGAAACAGACCAAGCGTGTCATATTGATGAGAATAACGACAGCAGTACTTACAATCGTAGATGCGAATGCGACAGCTTTGTCAAGTCCTCTTCGTCTAACCCTTGCCTGAAAGATCCACAACCTGGATAACAGCAGCTTCACTGATCACTCTCCTTTGGCTGACTGTAAGTTTCCTCCAAGATCATAAGTTTCATATGTTTAATTCCTCCCCCTTTCTACCATCATAGAGCCTGTTTATATAGGTTGGGAGGAGCCTAACCTCTTGAGTTATGTTTAGAACTAGTTGGGAACCTTCTCCATAGATCAGGGATCTGTTGATGAAAACAAGAATTCGAGCACAACTGCCTCCTAATCTCGAATGTTCCTCCCCTTATTCTCCTCAACGGGCTAACAACTGACCCAGATTAGGGAGCGCTCCTTCATAAGGGGTCTCAAAGCGATGTAGCGCTCCTTGGCAAGCCTTGGGGAAGCGCCAGCGCTCCTAATATGAGCAGCGCTCCTCCAAAAGGGTCTGAGCAGTGTTATAGCGCTCCCTAAAGCATCATAGGGGAGCGCCAGCACTCCTGCAGCTGAAGTAGGGGAGCGCTCCCCCTCCAAACCTTTGTTTCAGGGCTCCTTTCAGGTGTCAAGAGTCATTTGATCCCAGTAAACCAGTTCTCCTCCTTCAAATCAGTCATGTGAGATGTCATAAGTGTCTCCTTAGTGTCGTTATCATGACATCATGTCTGAACATCGTTTGCGACACTAGTGATCAAATTGCGACACTTGCGAAAGTTGTAGGGAAGATGTGACACTTATGACAATTGATAGGGACAATGCGACACTTATCTATCTGAGCAATTTTGACGTGTAACAGAATGCCCCCCAAAGTATGAAGTCAGAAGATGCGAACTGATGACTGAAATGCTTTGTAGACGTTCAAGCAAGGGTATAGACTCAGAGAACCTGACGAAAGATGCACACAAACATCCAACAAATATCATGACATGTTTCAAAACCCAAGGCAGGCATACCTATGCTTGGATGATTAAGATTTGAGATATGGCCACCATAGTATACACTGCGGATCCATAATTGTATTGATAAAAGGGTATAGCCACCGAAGATACAATGTGGATCTATACTTTTCTGACTCAGACTGATCGTAGCCACGAAGAATACACAGTGGATCTACGAGATGACAAGACATAGCCACGACCAATACAAAGTGGATCTATGTAAAAATGTATGTGTTCTTAGTCCATAACTCCTTCGCAACCTGGGAGAAACATATATCAAAGTGAATTACTCAACCCAGGGTCTTCTTACCAATCCCAATATGGCACGAATCTAACCATGTGAATAGATGTCTTGGTGTCGAACATGGCAGAAACCACTTGATTACCTGTCAATGAGGTAAACCGTTAACAAGTGCAAGGAAGATCACCATTAATGTTAATGATTCCCAAGGTACCTTAGTACATTCCTCCGAACGTGAATAGATGAGCTATAGTCGAACATCCGTGGAATCATTCGATCAGAGGTCAATGATGTAAACCTACTGTTGAACGTGAGGAGGCCTGCCATTGAGGCATGCAGGTCCCAAAGTACTAAATGGTTTCTAAGCCTAATTCCCGGATAATGTGTTGAAGTCGACAGGAATAGACTCATCGAGGGAGGGCCTTGATGTATCCCCCATCAATGACATGAAATGGACATAGAGGTGTAATTGGTAGATCAAAAGAACACGGACTGACACAGGTTGTGAGACAAGATATTTGGGATGGTTGACTCTTGAGGCGGATACTTCCCTTGAACACTGAGGCACAACAGCGAAACATGACATGGACCAAAACTATGCAGTGGGTACCGTGACTTGCGTCGGGTGACTCAAAGGAGTGAAAGGAAGCTCAAAGGATTGGCTTAGTGCAGAGGTTCAGTGGGTTATGATGTATGCAAAGTGACAAAGTTCCGTGTTCAAGGGCGAGTCTAAGAAGTGCTAGATGATGTTCTCAAGAGACTGCTTGGCTTGCTCCTTTCAATTTTTCCCCCATCCAGATAGATGAGTACCTCTTTTTGATTTAATGATCTCGAGGAGGATAACACATGCTCAATATAACTCACCTTCGGTAAGTTCCTCTTCCTTTGTT
>ML781264.1:1013129-1050586 GCA_009831015.1 Picea engelmannii
CCATCAGGAATGTTCTTCTGGACCATTTTAACGAGTGTGAAAGAATAAGGTCACTCGACAATCTTTTCAATTTTAGGGAGTCTGAAAAGAGCTTAACTATGGACTCCGGGGGGGTTTCTTTTTCATAAATTTAGTCCCTCAGGTCCGAAAAAGGAATAAAATCTTACCTGAGGATACTCTTCTAAAGAATTGGAATTCGATAGAGTATTCCTTTGTTCGTACAGTTGACCGTCCGGACCGAAAAAGGGGTAAACTATCGCTGGACAGACGTGACTTCAAATTTCAGTTTAACGAGCGTGAAAGGCCACAAGATCGCTTGGCAATATTTTCATGTTTAGAGGGTCTGAAAAGGGCTTAAAAGGAGACCCGTTTAAGGAACGTTCTTCTGGACCAGTTTAACGAGTGTGAAGAAACAAGGTCACTCGACAATCTTTTCATCTTTAAGGAGTCTGAAAAGGGCTTAAAGAAGACTCCATAATGGTTACTTTTCTCAGTTAATCTGGACGAGATCGAAAAGCATAAATGCAGTCTCACCGGATGTTGCTTTTGGATCTCAAAGTGAGCTTGAAAAACAACAAAGTTAGCTCATGATAGACTCTTTGTGGGTCGATGCCTGGCATTTCCTCATAAGACCAGGCAAAAACATCACGAAATTCTTTGAAAAGATCCGTGTAAATCTGAATCTCTTCGGGGGAGCAATCCACTTCGACGAAGACATTCTCCACAATGCCAAGGTTTTGGGAGATATTGATAGGTATCGTGGAAGCGATAGTCACCATATTTCCCTCAGCATAAATATCCTGTGTAGCTAAGAGGTTAATGGGACAAGGTTGATCCCCCGTCATGGTGATAGTGAATTCTCCTGCCTCGATTCGGTGTAACTATGGGAGGAAATATGATCTGTGATGCAAATCATCCCAATGTTTGTCTGGAGTCATTGCTTCGATTATAGCTTCGTCCGAAGGCAAGACTAAATCTAACGAATCGGTGTCGACAAGATAATCCTGAGCCCAGATAGGCTCTGGAAGCAGATCCAACTCTTGTGCGGGAGTCGGATCGGGGGTAGCTGAAGCTTGCTGGACTAAAGAGTACGCTACTTCAGCAACTGACAAGGGCATGGACATGCTGGGGTGCCCTTTCGCATCCATCGTGGCTGATGGGGAAGGAAGAATCCACAGATCCTCAAAGTAAGTCGTGCGGAATGACGAAACATGGAAAATCTTAGCCTTGTGGTGAGTCGATATAAACTTGACATCGCCATGAGGAGGTGGGTAATCGAAAGTACCCATCAAAGATGGGCACAAGCCAACTCCTATGTTAACGACACCGGATTGAGGATTAACTACCATGGGAACCATGGATGCCCCCAAGGTTGGGTCAGGTCGAGAGAAGGACAACTGATCAATGGTCACTATCCGGCCTTCATGTGGAAACAAGAGGACCCAGAAAATGGTAGCGACCACCGCTTGCATGGAATAAGTCCAACTACGACCTAACAAGAGATTGTAGTTTATGGGGGCATTGACTACCTCTACTTCGACGCACACGGTCTTTCCCCCTAACTGCACAGGGAAAGAAGGAATGATTCCATGTGGTCGGAAAGAATGACCATCGAACGCAGTAAGGAGAGTAGGTGATGGAGACAACTTAGGATGACCAATGGATTTCCAACATGCTAATGACATAACGCAAGTCGAAGCACCCTCGTCGACTACCGTGCGGTAGATATTTCGTGTAAAAATTTTCGTGGGGTGAGCCACTACTATCTGAAACGCGACGTGGTAAGGCAAACGAGGTTTCAAGTCAGTTGTATCTAACATGATGGTACTCGGGTTACAAGTCTCAGTAGAGCCTAAAGCATTCAACAAGGCTTTCCTCTGAGCAGGGCAACTTTGGAGGACCTCCAAAGCAGACATAGCACAAGGGGTTTGTGATAAATCTTCCACCACAGAGTAGTTCTGGGTGGCCCTTACGTTTGGATTGTGAGAAGCCCTCTTAAACGCACCCTTTGGAATGCATGTCATTGTTTCACCCAACGTCTTCTCGATCTGTAGAGGAAGAGATGGGATCTCGGCTTCTTTGCCCTTCTCAGAGGCACTTGGTTTGCTATAGTCGTGTGCTCTAGTTGTTATGAAAGCATCACTTTTAACCATATATACGTTCACGGAAGAAGGATTATTTAGAGGAGGGCAGTTTTCCTGGCTGCCCCCTTCGCCACTTGCAGAGGCTTGTGTTAAATTTTTCCCATGCTGAAAGGCATTAGTCAACATGGCTTGTTGTTGCTGTGTGAAAAACTTCTGGGCCTCCGCAAGTCGAGGACATAGATGGGTCGGGTGGTCGTCCACACAAAAGTTGCATGGATACCTCACCTTCCTCTTTTCCGTGGTGCCCTCGCCGGCATTATTAGTTGGTTTTTTATCCCCCTTAGCCCTCTTGCATTGTTTTTTCTTCCCTTCAGGCTGTTGGTTGGCCTTTGGGTTAGTCGTCTGCATGGAGTGTAATTCCGACGTTTGGGTAGGAGGAGCAGCCAAAGCAGTAGTTTGGTTGGCCGCTGAGTGTTGTATTGATAACTATTGCAATTGTTTTGTCAATTGCTCCGCGGGCTTGGTTTGTGCTGAACCAACGATACCATCGGCATGTGGTCCGGCTCTCTGTCTGGTTTTCTCTAGTATCGAACGTGGCGCATCTGGTAAGATGTTGTATAACAAACCGGATTGAGAATAGATAAGCTCAAACTGTTGAGCCCGCATAATGGCGTCTTCTTCAGAGAAAACTCTGGACGTTGCGATGTCTTTGGACAACTGTGGGACCAAGGACTTAATGAACCACTCCAGCAGGAATGCTGGTGGGACTGGTACTTTGATAGTCACCAATTCTATTGTGGGGAAATTCTACCCTATGGACTAACAAGCTAGGGTTTAAACTTGCATGCAGATCATGACCCTTAAGAAATTACTTTTAACCTTCTACCCCAAACCTAAAACCCTTTTTCACATGCAAACATGGAAAGAACCAACTAACCCTTTTATCGACGGTTGGTGTAGATCCTCCGTTGAGCTTTATCCCATTGCTTCTGCTGCTCCTTCCAAAAATCGATCCTGCAATCAAGACAAAACTACGCATGCATGCTATTGTTCTACTAGAGGGTTAGAGATTAAACATAAATCAAATGAAACACATAAGACTCATGCATTTGGGATGGGAAAAGTATATTTTTATTAATCTCAAGATGAATCAACTTACAATGATTATAGAGACCGACAACTGTTCCTTGATCCTGATCCTGGGCTCCTCCTCTTCTTTGTCCTCCAACTGCTTTGCTTGAATTCTCCTAAATCTTGAGGAAAGGCTAAAGGGTTGGGACAAAACGGATTCATCAATTGGGCAAAGTTTCTTTGCTATGATTTTCCTCCTCCAAATAGTACCCCTACCCCTTCTTTTATAGGCTAGAAGGAGCTAGGGTTTTGGATGAACTCTCGGCCATGCATGGCCGAGAGTTCTAGTTAACTGACCCAAAGCTTTTTGTCCCGTCAGCAACTTTCCGTTTTTTGTGATTCTGAAGGCAAATGCGGGGCCTGCTAGCATTTTCCCGCGGGCTATAGTGGGCCTGCTAGAGTTTGCCCGCGGGCTGTAGTGGGCCTGCTAGAGTTTGCTTTTTAAAAATGGAGTTTTTAGAAGAGTTGTTCAGTATTTTTTTGGCAAAGAAGGGGTATGAGTTGGCCTGATGCCAGGTAAGCATGTGTGGTGCAATTTAGGGTTATAACAACCCTCCCATTTTTAAATTTGAAATCTAATCCCATGGGGATTTGTGTTGTAAGGTTGTAAGTACCAAGCCATACCTTTGTACAGGTAGTGGATAGGGTTTACATAAATGGTTTCTTGTAGCAGGTCCAGATCGTATTCAGGTCTGTATCAACATTTATGTAATGAGTTGTAGGATGTATGGTGTCATAACTGAGACAATGATAGCACTAAGGTGGTGGAGAGGATACGCTCGTAGATCCATCTTTTTGTAAAAAAGAGAGAGAGATATTTGTATAAAGGTAGGATAGGAGAAGAAGAACTCAAAAGAGCTATGGTAGAAGAAGAAGAACTCAGGATAAAGTTAGGTTAGGAGTGCTTGAGAGAACTGGGAATCTGTCGCAGTCTAGTTTTTGTAAACATCTGTATAGACACACAAAGATAATAGAAAATCCATTTTTCCTGCATATAGTGTGTTTATGTATTTATGTTCATTTTTATGCGTTTATATGTCATTCATGTTTTGAATGTATGAACTGGTGAAGGAGTAAATGGGTTTCAATTGTTTCTCATCTGTGAGTTTTGAGTGAAAGTAGTGCACATAGTCTACAAGGAGTGCATTGATAGAGGTGAGTTAACCTTAGAGAAGCTCGAGAGAGATACTGTTGAACCTTCATCAGTATAAGTGCCAGGAGTGCACAGGAAGAACTCTGTGTTGAGTTTAGAGAGAAAGAGAGTTACTGAGAAATCTATAGAGCTCTTCCAGGAGGGCATCGAGTGGGTGCAAGTGTGCATAGAGAGAGCTCTTTGTCTAGTTCAAGGAGAAGAGTATTAGAGGAAGATACTCACAGAGCTATTGAGCACTCTATAGACCTATGCAAGGTGTGCATCGAGCAAGGAGAACACCAGGAGGGAGAGAATAATTTTGTTTCAAGAAATCCTTTGGATCTGAGTTTGACGAAATCCCAGAAATG
The DNA here is from genome assembly GCA_009831015.1 of Picea engelmannii. Classification (NCBI taxonomy): domain Eukaryota; kingdom Viridiplantae; phylum Streptophyta; class Pinopsida; order Pinales; family Pinaceae; genus Picea; species Picea engelmannii. The sequence goes on from ML781264.1 coordinate 1,017,845, forward strand.
AAAGGAGTGCATGGGATATCGAAATATTTGAGGATATCAAGATCAAAAGGGATAGATCAAGGAATGCGTGGGTGATGGGCTTATTCTAAGTCCTAAATTTCAGAAGAGATAATGCTTTCATAAGCACAAGAGAGGCCCAAAGTAGTCGGGTTCGCATGAGGAAGTTCAAAGGTCAAAGCCTTTGAAAACTAACAAAATATTCCAAGGTGGAATAAATCAAAAGCTCAGGAGGAGGAGCGACATCAACCATATGATCAGTTAAGTGAGTTGGAACTGCTTCTCTTATCAGTTAAGTGAGATTAAGTGAGCTAATGTGCATCACTTGAATCTTGTGGACATTAATGAGTGTGTGACATGTATCTTTAGTGGTCTAGGTTGAACTATGTGGTCTCCCTTAGCTTATGACACCTACTTTAGCTATTTCTAGCTTTTTTTTTACTAGAATTTCTATGTTGGAAATTCTATATATTCACCTCCTCTCTTCTTTTTGAGGATGGTTGCTCATGTATATTCATTTTTTATTAATATAATTCTCTGATTTATGGAGCAAAAACTTTCTCTCATCTCTTGAATATCAGCAAATTGTTTGTGTTCAATTTAACTATAATTCTAGATCTATCGGGGTTTCTGCAGGAATTCTACATGGTATCAGAGCCGACAGACTGCTAAGCAAAAGCTACACCAAAATTTTTTGCAGGTACAAAACATTGAAGACAACAAAAAGATGGATTATTCACTGGAAATACTTCTCACGCCTCATAACTATTTCGAATGGAAGCCAAAAATTCTACTTCATCTTAGATGCAGAGGCTTATACCAAATAACCATGGCAATGGAAGTAGAGCTTGATTCTGTCGATGAGAAAAATGACTTTCTCAATAGACAAGATATGGCCATAGGAAGTATCAGCATGTCTGTTTCTCCCAAAATTTTCCATCAAGTATATGAAGAATCACAAGGATTAACTCCAAATGAATTATGGACCAGATTGGAGGTTCTATTTGGGAATAAAGAATATTGTGAAGATTTCATAGAGCCAGAAGAGAAGCTATCAGAAGATCAAGCCTCTTATTATGAAGAGTATTCTACAAATGTTTTTGCAGAAATTAGTATTCCAATAATTGAAGATGATGTCTACTCCATTTCATATTTTCTGAAATTAATGTGGAAGATATATGGCATGCATCTCAGGAGTCACATGCAGACACTTTTGCATGCACCATGCATGCATGCATGTCAGGAAATAAAAAGAGAGTCGTGCACATCAGACTCCATTTTGATATTTTTTGAGCCAAATTTGCATAAACAAATTAGATATTTGAATTCCTCTCGGGAAAATATCCAATTTGAAAACAAATCGTCCGAAATGGAGTCCGGAAACTGAAGTTATGATCGTTTTAAAATCAACAAAATTTCAGCATTTTTCTGGAAATGGCCGTACGGTTTTCAAAATTTCATCCAAAATTTATTTGGATATTATTCATTACAAGAAGATAAAGTGGATATGTGTGGAAATATCAATGATGCATATACTTTATTAGATCCATGCAGACATCTACATCTTCAACAAAATCTTCAAAGAACACAAACTTGCACAGTTGCGAGGTCTTTTTGGAGTGAAGGACATGGTTTCTTAGCAACTGCATTTTGTTCCTTATCATTTTTTATTTTATGCATTGTAATTTGAGGGGGGGTTTTGTTCCCATGAGGTTTTCCCTCTTTCCTCATTTAGTTCAGTGTATTTTTTGTATTTGGGTACCTAACATGGCCTCGTAGCTGTGACCCATTCTTTATTTTCACCATAGTGATGTTCAGGGGGGATGTTGGAGTTACTTCATAGACACCTAGGATTTATTTGGACATCTAAACTATAAGTACTTGCATCAAATCAACAAGGAAAACATGGTAGAAGGATTGCCAACTATTAAATTCACAAGCGGTGTATGTCAAGGATGCATTCTTGGCAAGCATCCAGAGAAAAATTTTGACAAAGGGAAGGCACAGAGAGCTTCTTCACCTCTTGGGAAGATTCACAGTGACATCACGGGCCCATTCCCGCAGCCTTTAATCAGTAAGGCTCGATATGTACTCACCTTCATAGATGATTTCTCTCGCTTTACTTGGGTATTTTTTTTGAAATTAAAATCGAAAGTATTTAAATGCCTTATAGAATTTAAAGCACTTGCTGAGAATGAGTCTAGGTGTAAGATTAAGATACACCGTACTGATAATGGGGGGGAGTATGTCAAAAAATATGTGGAGCAACTTTTTATTGATGCAGTTATACAACTACAACACACAGTGCCATATACACCACAACAGAATGGTGTTGCGGAGAGGAAAAACCAGTCCTTAAAAGAGATGGCCAATTGTATGCTACAGTCGAAATCATTAGCTCCCAAGCTATGGGATGAAGCTATTAATTATGCAGCATACATTTAGAACCAAGTTCCTCACAAATAATTCAAAGGCACCACTCCTTTTGAATGTTAGACTGGTAAGAAACTGAAAGTGTCACACTTTCATATTTTTGGTTCACGAGCATGGGCTCACATCCCGACAGATAAGAGGAAGGCTTTGGAGCCTCAAAGTGTTGAATGCATATTTTTTGGATATCTTGAAGGTGTCAAAGGATATAGATTTCTGTAATCTCACACTGAAAATTTCATTCTAGCTTGAAGTGTGAAGTTTGAAGAAGAATCACTGCATTATTTTTCAGAAGACCCTGTCGAAGAACCGCTTGTTGTCACTGATGAGGACGAGTCAGAAACTTCTTCAAGAACTTTAGAGAAGCCATTAGAGAAGGATTTTGGGTATGAAACAGAGGATGAGGAGTAGGTCATGTCTTCTCCAACTTAGTTTCCAACTTGGGCAGAGAAAACCCTGCAAGATGCGGGTGAATTAGTCGGTGATCCTGCAGATACAAGAAGAACTAGATCACAGTTTTTTGGGGCTCCTCAAGCCCTGGCTGCCATAGAACATTTGCTTCACATACATTACTATATGTCACTTGGGTCAGATCCAAATTTACACTCTGAGGCTTCTGGAAACCCACTTTGGGAGGCTGCCATGGATGAAGAGTACTCTGCTCTTATGGACAACAACACATGGGACTTGGTTCCACTTCTGAAAGGAAGAAAGCTTGTTTGATGATGATGGATATATTGAACAAATATTGCTGCAGATGGTGAGATCAGCAAGTAAAAATCTTGACTTGTATCAAAAGGATACTCACAGGTACATGGCATAGACTACACAGAGACATTTTCACTTGTTGCAAAAATGGACTCCATTCGACTAGTTTTGGCCATTGCCGCTTCTCGCAGATGGGAAGTTCACCACATGGATGTGAAGAGTGCATTTCTTCATGGATATATCAAGGAGGAGATATATATGGAGCAGCCACAAGGATACATTCATAACTCTTCCCTCATTTTCAGATTAAAGAAATCTTTGTATGGCCTAAAACAGTCTCCTAGAGCTTGGTATGCAAAGATGGATTCTTTCCTGCTTTCCATTGGATTCATTTGATGCAAATCCGATCCGAATGTTTATTTTCTGCAACATGATGATTCACTCTTTTTGATAGTACTTTATGTATATGACTTACTGATGACAAGGAACCTTACTTCAACTATTGATTCAACAAAATCAACATTGCACGATCGATTTTCCATGACAGATTTGGGACTGTTACACTACTTTCTTGGTCTTGAAGTTTCTCAGTCTACTTCATGGATCAAGATGGCATAGTCTAAGTATGCATCAAATCTACTTGTCTACTTTCATATGACAAAATTCAAGCCAACAACATCTCCCTTTCTTTCAGGGGTCATATTTGAGGATGCGGGTACTACACCTTTGGTGGACAGTACACTGTATCGACAATTGGTTGGGAGTTTGTTGTATCTTACTAACACCCGACCTGATATCTCTTTTGCAGTAGGATTTTGTTCTAGATATATGCAGGAGCCTCATGAGATTCACTGGAAAGCTACAAAGAGAATCCTTAGATATGTGAAAGGTGCTCCTAGTTTTGGTATCTTTTATGCTGCAGATTGCCCACTTTCACTAATTGGGTACATAGATTTTGATTGGGATGGCGATGGTACAGACTGCAAGTCCACCTCCGATTATGTTTTCAGCTTTGGTTCAGGGCCATTCTGTTGGTATAGCAAGAAGCAATCCACAATTGTTTTATCTACAACAGAGGCAGAGTATAGAGGTGCAGTGAATGCAGCTACATAGGCTGTTTGGTTGTGGGGGATTCTCTCCGAGTTTGGTATTCAATATCCACTTCCCACTGTCATATTTTGTGACAATCAGGGGTCCATTCAGATATCAATTAATCCAGTTCAGAGGGAGAGGACCAAGCACATCGAGATTCACATGCATTACATCTGCGAGCTGATCCGTGACAGAGTCATTTCACTGCAGTACTATCCCACAGAGCAGCAGGTTGCAGACATCTTCACCAAGTCCATCACTGAAAAGAAATTTTTAGAAATGAGAGCTATGCTTGGAGTGGTGGAGACAATTGAGTAGGTCACTTTTGGCCACTCAGCATTTTTTTTTTCTCTTTTGGGGGAGGGGGGTTTTCCCACGAGGTTTTCCCTCTTTCCTCTTTTCATGAGGAGTTATTTTATGTAATGAGTACCTAAAATGGCCAAGTTGTCGGGACTCAATTTTTTTTGTCATTACAGTTAGGCTTAAGGGGGGTGTTGGAGAATAACCCTAACTTACATTAGTTTATACCTAGATTAGACTCCTAGATCTTGGTTAATACATTAATTTACACTTTATTTCACCTAATTTGGCCACATAGAGAAGAAGGGCACCTCATCCTTAGATTTTAGGGAAAACTGCTAATTTTAGATCAAGACTCAACTCTTGATTCTTGATTTTCTTGATTTATTCTTGATTTTCTTGATTTATTCATGATTTATTCCAACTCCCCCATGAAAAAACTCATCTATTATTGGGGAATGTGCACCTCCTCTTTGAGTGAGAGATTTGTTCCTTAATTAATGATTTTTACTGTTACTATTATTAGTAACTACTATTTCGGGTCAGTTAAGTGGGTTGGAACTTCTTCTCTTGTCAGTTAAGTGAGCTTAATTGAGATAATGTGCATCACTTGAATATTGTGGACATTAATGAGTGTGTGAAATGTATCTTTAGTGGTCTAGGTCGAACTATGTGGTCTCCCTTAGCTTATGACACCTATTTTAGCTATTTCCAGCTTTTTTTTTACTAGAATTTCTATGTTGGAAATTATATATATTCACCTCCTCTCTTTTTTTTGAGGATGGTTGCTCATGTATACTCATTTTTTATTAATATAATTCTCTGATTTATGGAGCAAAAAATTTCTCTCATCTCTTGAATATCATCAAATTGTTTTTGTTGAATTTAACTAGAATTGTAGATCTATCGGGGTTTCTGCAGGAATGCTACAGGTGTCACCAGATCGTGAACTTTGGAGGATCACACTCCGGGGTTTTTGAGAAGTTGATTTTCGGAAAGTTATGAAGCAATGAATTCCAAAGAATTTAGGGCCATTGATCCCAAAGGAGAAACACAGATCGTTGATCTACGAGGGGACACATGGAGGATGGAAATCCATTCCGTTGGATAGTTGTTGGATCACGGAGGATAGGTGTTAGAGGATTCAACACTACTAAAGGATTCACTTCGGAGATTTTCATTTGTTGAAATTTGAGAATGCCAAAGTATTGGAAATGACGAGAGTCATTGATGTGAAGGTGGACACGTGGTTCCATATCCAGAACTCCAGAGGAAAGCAAAGGAAGAAAGGTCTAAATACCCTAAGAAGATCTCGATCGTTGATCAAGGAGGGAGCGGAAGGACCGTCAATCTGGTTGAGGAGACCAAAGTTATGAAGTGGGAGAAAATCCATCGATTTAGAAGGATGCATGGAAAATTATCTACCACTTCGGAGAAATCTCTCTGGAAGAAACGAGAATTTGAGATTTTAGATTCCCAAAGGTTGGACTCGCGGAGGATATCATGGCCGTAGAGAAAGAGGGACATGTGTCGATAGATCTTCCACTCCGAAATATTTCCACATAGAGGAAATAAAAGGTTGATATTTGAAACTCCTGAAGGTCGAAAAGTCAGAATCAGTCGTAGCCATTGATTTAGAGGGGAGCTATGTGTCGACAGATCGCACAGATTTGATATCGTTCATAAGAGGAAGGAAAGGAGATTCGATAGAATTCATTGATCACAGATCATCGCTGAAAGAGAGAGATCGACGGATGAGAAGGATTGCAGGGCCAAGACATGCTCAGATGTTAATTTTCCTTAAGCAGGCCACAATTTCAACCATGGTTTTAACAAAGGGATATGTGATAGCTGGAGGTGAATTGAGGGGTGAAAAGTGGGTTGGCCTAAAACCACTCTTTCCTGCACCCACAATCGTGCATTTTTGAAAGGACACATTTCAGGGCCATATGAATAAGGGGCTAATCACAGAAGGAGCTATCACTTGAACTTTAGTGTTTTGGGAGTGTGCAGGAATAGCTCGCGGGTCTGAAAGAACCTACACAAAGAAGGAAAAAGAGGTCTGTGTAAAATTTTTTTGGGTTCAATCAGGAGCCCGAAGGGTCGATTTGACTCAGAAGAGAGAAATATCCTAGACCGAGAGGTCTCAAAACCCCAGGAGGGTAGGGGGGCTGCATCAGGTGGTATCAGAGCACAATTTATTTATTCATTTATGTAGCAGAGGATAGAGCCATAATTGTTTTTGCAGACAAAAGGAAAAGGGCAAGATGGTAAAAGGAGATAATTCGATAACATCAAGTGGTATCAAAAGTTAAATTTTTCCTATAGACAACAGGTGAGGGAAGAAGGGTATTGATGCTCTGTCAGAAGGCTGTTGCACATGCACAACAACAAAAATTTAAACAACGAGGTGAGTTGTAAAAGAAGATGGAGATGCTCTCAGATGTAGAGTGATCCATAGGCTTGTCAGGAGGGCAGGTAGAAGGTGAAAATGGCTATTGAAGGCCATGAGTGTGGTCGAAGAGAAGGTCACAAGAAGAAAACAAATCCATAGATGGATCTAGAGCTCAATGAGATAAGAGAAAGGATGGAACAACTAGCATTGAATATGCAATAAGAGGCAAAGGTACACTGGAGGTACGAATGTCCTCTGAACAGGAAGGTAAAATGGCATGTTCAAAAGTTGTTGGCCAGAAAAAAACAATGAATGGTAAGGAGGTGGCTGGGGGAATTAGAAAAACTCAATGACATAGAGGAGGAACTGATTCACATCTTTGAAATAGAGACAGGGAGACACCTTAGTGATGTGGAGGAGGTGATATTAGATGAAGATCTCATAAACTTCTAGGTGGGAACAAATGGACTTTCGAGTTGGCAGGTGGGCATTGGAAAGAGATCAAGTGGAGGTCTCATATGCTGCCAGAGGAGCAGTGTTGAAAGTTCAAGTTTCCAGGTGGGAAATGAGATGGGATCGATTGATCTAATAGAATTCTAGTTGGTCAAAAGAGAAGTCCCAAATTGCCAGGTGGGCATGGAGAAAGAAATGAGACTATTGGAAAGTCTCAGAGTTCAGAAGTGGGTTCAGGTCAGCAAGGAGTGCTGATAGGTGAAGATTCATGTGGTTTTTCTGACCATGTTAATGAAGATGATGAGAAGTTAAATACTTTGACCATCAAAGAGGAGGATCAGAGGAGCATTCTGATTATTGGAGGGATCAAGACATTCCTACCAAATACCCAAGTAGAGGTCAGTGCACATGATGAAAGTGTAGAAAAAGAGGAAGGATAGTCGACATAAACTGTCAAAGAGGAATAAATGGAGAAGACACTGATGTCTACCCTAGTATAAAGATAAGAGCATTCGACAACTCAAAACTTTCAACCATGAAGCTGAACAGGAGATGACTGCAACATTGAAGCCTGCAATAGAGGAGGAAGCAAACAACATAGATTTTGATGAGCTGTATGAAGAATTGGAAGCCCTAGAGATAAGGGTAATGGTGCAAAGGTTTCACATATGACATGTCAATTTGGAAGCATATGGAGGAGCATACCATCCAGAGGAATGGTTGGAGGGAGTTGGAGATATGCTAGCACAAGAGGATATGATAGAAGATAATTTGTCAGAGAAGGAAACTAAGCAGTAGCTTCGTGATGAGACTACATAAATGGAGTTTGTAGCAGAGTGGAAACTTAGTTCCACAAAATAAGAAGAAAATGATATGGGGGGTCAAGATGATCTACCCACTGATAAGGAAGAGTTACAACCGAGAAGACTGCATAAGGAGAGCCATCCACTGGAGTAGTTGGATAGGGTGATAGAGGATATTAGGAAGTTGATGTTGAGGTCAGCAAAAGCATTCAACAAAGGGGAGATGAACAGGGGAGAACCTACAGTAGCAGCAGGGAAGAAACAAAAGAAGAAATGACAACAACAACAACATAGCTGGAGAGGAGCAAGAGGACAACTCCAAGGGAAAGTTTGGGATCTAGGAATATTTCAACATTGGAAAAGAGGAGCTCAGGATTTTCCCAGCAGTGGAGTATGATGCAGTAGCATCACTCCACCTCAACAATGCACTGGCATTCCAACACATTAGCGCACATTTCAGAGAAAGGGAAAGGCATTGACCCTCCCGTTTTTAAATTTTAAATCTAATCTCATGGGGATTTGTGTTGTAAGGTTGTAAAGATTGAGCCATAACTTTGTACAGGTAGTGGATAGGGTTTCTTTAAATGGTTGCATGTAGTAGGTCCATATCGTAGTTAGGTCTGGATCAACATTTATGTAATCATCCGTAGGAAGTATGGTGTCATAACTGACATAATGATAGCACTAAAGCGATGGAGAGGATAAGCTCGTAGAGCCCTCATTTTATAAAAGAGAGAGAGAGAGATCTTTGTAGAAAGGTCGGATAGGAGAAGAATAACTTGAGAGAGGTCTAATAGTAGAAGCGAAAATCAAGATAGAGTTAGTTTAGGAGATCTTGAGAGAACTGGGACTCTGTCGTAGTCTAGTTTTTGTAAACATCTGTATAGACACACACAGATAATAGAAAATTAGTTTTTCCTGCATATAGTGTTTTTATGTATTTGTGTTCATTGTCATGCTTTTATATATCATTCATGTTTTGAATGTATGAACTAGTGAAGGAGTAAATGAGTTTCAATTGTTCCTCATCTGTGAGTTTCGAGTGAAAGTAGTTCACATAGTCCTCAAGGAGTGTGTTGACAGAGGTGAGTTAACCTCAGAGAATCTTGGGAGAGATACCATTGAACCTTCATTAGTAGAAGTGCCAGGAGTGCACAGGAAGAACTTTGTGTTGAGTTTGGAGAGAAACAAAGTTACTGAGAACTCTGTAGAGCTATGCCAGGCGGGCATCGAGTGGGTGCAAGTGTGCATAGAGTGAACTCTTTGTCGATTTCAGGGAGAATATTATCAGAGGAAGATACTCATAGATTTATTGAGCACTCTATAGACCTCTGCAAGGTGTTCATTGAGCAAGGAGAACATCAAGAGGGAGAGAAGAATTTATTTTCAAGAAATCCTTCAGATATGAGTTTGACGAAATCCCAGGAACGCAAGGAGTGCATGGGAGATCAAAATATTTGAGGAGATCAAGCTCAAAATGGATAGAGTAAGGAATGCATGGGTGACGAACTTATTCTAAGTCCTAGATCTCATAATAGATAACGCTTTCAGAAGCACAAGTGAGGCCCAGAGTAGTTGGGTTCGTAGGAGGAATTTCAAAGGTCAAAGCCTTTGAATACTGACAAAATCTTCCAAGGAGGAAGAAGTCAAAATGTTAGGAGGAGGAGTGACAACAACCATATGATTGGTTGTGAAAGGGAGCCTGGACCATTAGATATACATCTAGTGATTGAAGGAAGCATAGAGGAGAGGAACAGACCCAATCCATTAGATCTAAGTGCAGAGAACCAGCAACCATTGGATCCAAAGGTAAGTGCACAAGACTTAACCCTTGTGTGCGAAGGAGAGTGGACTTGTCAAAGTCCTGAAGTACTGAAGTGAAAAGGTACCGTCCATCATCTAGGATGATAGGTGGCGAAAGATCTAACTTATCAGGTGAAATCACTCCAGGAGGATCGAGTGCATAGGAGTTGAAACTCCCGAAAACCAAAGACCCAAAGTGGATAGAGGCCATCAGATCAAGGGGGAAACATGCATCAAGAGATCGTGCACTCTAGGTGAAATCACTACGGGAGAACGCGAAGGAGAAGGGTTTGAAAAATCCGAAGCCAGAACAACCAAAGAGGATGATATCCATTGATCTGGGTTGGATAGGTGTCACCAGATCATTAACTTCAGAGGATCCTACTCTGGGGTTTTTGAGAAGTTGAGTTTTGAAAAGTTTTGAAGCGTCGAAGCCCGAAGCATTCAGGGCCGTTGATCCCAAAGGAGAAACACAGATCGTTGATCTACGAGGGGACACGTGGAGGATGAAAATCCATTCCGTTGGATAGTCATTGGATCAGGGAGGACAAGTGTCATAGGATCCAACACTCCTAAAGGATTCACTCCATAGATTTTCGTTTGTTGAAATTTTAGAACGTCGAAGGTCAAATTCCCATAAAAGATGAGAGCCATCGATGTGAAGGTGGCCACATGGATCTAGATACAAAATTTAGAAGGAAAGTAGAGGAAGAAAGGTTTGAAGACCCAAAGAATATCTCAATCGTTGATCGAGGAGGGAGCGGAAGGACTGTCGATCTGGTTGAGGAGCCCAAAGTCCTGAAGCGGGAGCAAAGCCATCGATTTAGAATGAAGAAACAAGAGTTTGAGATTTTATATTCTTGAAGGCTAGAATCATGAAGGAGATCATGGACATAGAGCAAGGGGGATAGGTGTCAATAGATCTTCCACTCCAGAAGATTGCCACACATAAGAAAGCAAAGGTTGATATTTGAAACTCTCGAAGGCCAGAAATATGGAATCAGTCATAGTCGTTGATTTAGAGGGGTGCTATGTGTCAACAAATCGCACAGATATGAGATCGTGCATAAGAGGAAGGAAAGGATATTTGATAGTATTCATTGATCAGATATCATCACCGAAAGAGAGAGATCGACGGATGAAAACGATTGCGGGGCTAGGACATGCACGGACATTAATTTTCCTCGAGCAGGCTGCAATTTCAACCATGGTTTTAACAAAGGGATATGTGGCAGTTGGAGGTGAATTGTGGTGTGAAAAACGGGTTGGCCTAAAACCACTCTTTCCCTGTTGGTATCCATTTCACATTTTTATCCTATCTTTATAATCTGCCTACACAAGTGTTTTGGAACCCTTGATTCTCATCGCAATCTTTTGCTCATTCGCACACCTTCCTTTTGTTTTCGTTTTCACGACTGAAAGCGTGAAAACCTTGGTTCGAAGTCATGTCAATAGCATTAAAATCATCACTGGATTACTATGGTTACTCTTGTCTATGTGTTCATTGCACTTCTAATTCAATAATGGTCACACAGTTGGCAAGACACCAAAACCTTTACTCATTTGGCATTTTTCTGTGTTGATATGACTTCATTTTTATAAGATTGTGATGATATTATAATGACTGTCATTGAGTCTTTGATACATTGGTGGTTTGATGTTCTATAGTCTTTCATCAAATTTCTTGGCGCATTGGTTTCATGAAAACACATTGACATTGTGGTTAGACCCTTGGTGCAATCATTTCATACAACACATACTTGTTATGATCGAACCCTTGGTGCTGATTTTGAAATATTGTTTTGGTTTTAAATAACACTATTGCTTGTGCAAATATTTTGGGTCAACTCATCATAGTTATCTATGGTTGTTTGATTGGAATTGTTGTTAACATACACCAATGGTGATTTGAATCACCATATGCACCGTCGATTGTACATTTTTGATATGACTGTTTTGCAGGGATTGTTTCGCTCCACCATCCTCACACACTTAGGCATTAACGCCTGCCTTCTATCCTGGGTTACCTCTGTTGGTCTTGGGGAAATCCCTGAGCTTTTGATCCTGTGTATACCCTGTCCAAACCCTTGTCCCTTCACCCGACCCACTGTGTGCTCTCTCCTATGGCACCTGTGGTGCGCATAGAACCTAATGGTAGCCAAACACTCTTGCTATTTGACAATGCTTGCAAAGACCTGGAAAACAATGGCTGGCTAGTTTTTATCCAAAAGTTTGAGGGTTTCAACCTTTCGGTCACCCAAAAGTTCACCCTCACCTTCGATGGATGCAGGGCTAAGGTCAGAGACATACATCTCGATCTAAATGAGGAATTCCTCAGCTCATCTATAGGCTTACCAGCTAAAGGACATAGGTGTTTTAAGAACTCTAAAGTGTACGAGGTGTCGTGGCCTCTCTTATTCACATCAAGAAAGATTGTTAGTTGTGACAGAGGTATGCCTATCACTACCCTCAAGAACAAATGGCATGATCTATTAGCAATTGTTAAACAATTCATAACCTACGAAGGTCGTTATGGGTTAGTATTTCTTTATCACCTTCGGTTGTTGATGAATTTTATAGACTACCCTCTAAATATGCCGCATTATCTCCTACGCAGTCTTTACAAAATGGCCAAACGATTTAAGCATGAGAAGGCTGATAGCAGCCTTTTCCATCACTGCTTGATCAAAGTCATTATCGTTCATCATTTGAATCTTAGTGGTGACTGTTGGTAAGACTTCCTATCAAGGAATGGCTTTGCCACTCCCGAGTGTGTTCAAATGGATAAAGTTGTGGTCACTGAAACCCTGGTTGTGCCTACCATGCCATCTCCTACCCTTCTACCCCGTGTCAAACCCTCAAACTGCCCCAACATTGACCTACTCAATACCATGGCCGACCCATGTGCGAAAGACAATACTAAGACCATCAAAAGGCCTGTAAGGAAGAAAGGCAAAGGTGATACTGGTGTCAATAGTAAGGAAAAGAAAAATGCACGATGGATATCCAGATGTGCCTGGAACAAGCCCAAGCAAAACATTGACAAGAACCCTATTGTCTTGAGCGAGGAATCAGACTCTGATATTGAATGTTTCCTAGCCGAGGAATACCCTTACTCTCATGGCCTCTGCTCTGCGGAACCCTATGACTATGTTTCCAATTTACCTTCATGCCTCAAGAACGACCCTAACTTCCTGAGAATTAAGCTTCATAGTGAAACCCCTGGTAACTTGAAAGAACCCTCACCTGTAATGTCAAGGCCCAATCAACCATCGTGTTCTCAATGTAATTCTTGGCTTGAATTTTATTACACCGATGTTCCCCTGTTGCAATCTAAGATTAAATCATTAGAGGAATGAGTTACTGTGTTGTCAAAGGATAACGACAGGCTACAAGCCAACGAGAAGAAACAAAAGACTACGGGTTCAATTGTCTTCCGAAATGTTGAGGCAGCAACGGCCTTTGTCAATTCAAAGTTATCCTGATCGAATCATTTTTCTACTGCCCAGGTATGTATTTCAACATCGATTTTATTTTATGAGTTGGTTTGCATTAGTATGATCGATTGGGTTTGCTTTCAATTAATTCTGTTCATTTTAATAGATTCAAAACGATTCGGTTATTTTCGAATTACCAAAAATGATTTCGTTATGAATCATGTACAGAAGATTTGTTTGCTAAACTCGGACACAACTATGTTTTGATTGATACGATTTTGCATTAGTATAACGATTGTGTCGGCCCTAAGTTAGTTCGATTCATTTCTTTTGGTTTAATTATGAAACGATGTTGTATGCCTTGAATTATCATAGTCGTTTGCATATGCGTTGAAGATTGATTTGATATAGTTCCTTTAGTTTTAAATTAAAGAACGATCCTGTTTTGATTCAACAATGATTTTGTTAAGTTCTGAGTCGACATAAACTATTGCGTTTGTATTGAATGGATATGAAAGATTTGCTTGATCGGTTATAGTCTGTTTCGATTGAGATTGATTCAATAATGATTTCGTTGGTTTCGAATTATCAAAATGACTATGTCTTCTCTGAATTGGTAATAAAAAGCATTTGACAGATTGCATATATCCCAGTTACCATTCGGTTAATTAAACACGATTTCTGTCTGTTTCAAATTGGCATAAAGATTTGGTTACTTCTGGCATGAATGATTTGTTTTTTTTTCAATTAGTGATTAATTTTTTTTTTTAATAGTTTGAATATATTTCTGTTAGTTTCGGATTGATTTAAATCGATTCTGTTTGCAAATAAGACCAGCTACATAATCGTGAGATTCTGTAGCTCGTCTTAAAATTTAGATTTTTGTTAATTCTACCAATAAAACATTATCTAAAATTGTCTATTCTTGTCCACCTACAAGTACCTACAAATTTCAATGGCAAATTGGACATGCTGTGGCAGTTTAGAACGAGATTTTATAATGTAGTTTTGTTTTAAGTTGTTAGTCATAGGCTAAAATAGAAGACTTGGGAGATTGTTCCCAGTTTTTTTGTAAACTGTTTTTAATAATTCCCACAGGGATGTTTTACCATGTGGTCTTTAAATACTTGTTATTTTCTGTAAAGAAAAAATCATCACTATTGGGAGAAGAAAGACTTTGGACTTATGAGGATACAAACTGGGATGAAAGTGGATGTTTTGTAACAGATTTAGCTTTCAATATATCAAACTTTTATTTCAAGTTTTCTTCATATCAGTTTGCAATCAATTATCGACTACTTTAGCTATCAAATTCATTGCAGGTTGATGTGATTTGGTTTATGTGTTGTCCATATTTGAATGTCTCTTATTTTAAAGTACAACAATTACTTTGTTTCAATTTAATGAATTAAAGGTTTATCTTCTTCGTTAAATAAATCATTTTGTACTAATCTTCGCATATGGGTTTATCTAAATGTGATGATTTGTAAATATTAAGATTGCTGTAAGTTTTATGTCTTGTTTGTCCTGTCATTTATATTCAAAGAGCACTGCTGCTTCCTGTTTACAAGAAGCTTGTGGAAAATCTGGTGCGGGTTTCCTCCCATCGAACAGTTGAATCGAATAATTTGCATGAGACAAATTGGAAAGCGTTACTTCAGGTTAGATCATTATTTGCAATTTCATAGATAATAAATTCGAGAATTTTCAGTAGTTTAGATAGATGTATAGTTTAGTTTTATAGTATAGATTGTTATTATTCATCTTTGATAATTGTCATTTTATTTTTTGTTTCACAAATTATAAAATTCAAAAATAATAGCTTTGCTATCATAGGACAGCTCACAAATGGTTTTTTCAGGTTTTCGATTTAAAATCTGTAATCTATAAATATTGTACATTTGTAATTGGGATCCAATTCTGTTGATAATTGAACATTTAATAGAATTATTGTTGTATAATATTAGACAATAGACTGTATATATATATATATATATATATTTCAGATTTGTTTATTAGTTTTCTTTAATTGTTTTTTTCATTTAGATTAGTTCCTTTAGTTAGTTTTCTTTCATTTTCCTAGGACTTATATCGGCCAATGGAGCCGCTAAACCCGTCGGGGTGGATCATCCCAAATGGCTTGGGTTATTTATACAACCCCGGACCGGATCCACTCCTCCAGTTGGCGAGCGTTCAATTTCGCCCGTCAACATGCCCGCACCTGCAATCGCACATTTTCGCAAGGACATAGACTGGGCCATATGAATAAGGGGCTAATCATAGAAGGAGCTAGCACCTAAACCTTAGTGTTTTGGGAGCACGCAGGTATAGCTCGTGGGTCTAAAAAAACCTGCATAGAAAAGGAAAAGGGGCCTGTGTAAAATTGTTTTAGGTTCAATCAAGAGACCGAAGGATCAATTCGACTCAAAAGAGAGAAATATCCTAGACCGGGAGGTCGCAGAACCCCAGGAGGGTAGGGGGGATGCATCACTTGGATCCCAATTTCAATTCGATTTTCATTTATCCCATAAATCCTTTGATTCCCTTTAACTCTGAAAAATTCTTTGGGAACAAATCCTCATATTCCCGCAAAAAACTTTGTATGTCTTGACTAGTTTGATCATCCCAGTAGTCTCCCACCATATCTATCTTAGGTTTCTTTGTGGCACCTATATTGACTTTGCACAACTTTAATGGCTGATTATAGGAACTATCAGTCTTACTCGGTATGGTGTTCTGGATTTCTCTATTCCCTTTTGTCTCTTTGATGGGTTGGTTTCTCAATTCCTCTAAATCATCTGGACTTTCTGAATCCCTGCTAATATTATAACATTCTATGGGCTTCTTGGTTAAGGGTAGGTGAAGATTAGTCTGAAGTTATTGGCTATGTTTTGCACATACCACTAGGTTCGATTTCTGATTACTATTATCTATAAAAAGAAATTCTTTAATCTTTTGCAGGACTACTTCAAGCTCAAGGTACTTACTTATAAACAATAAGTCCTTGCAAAAATGAGCTGGCAACGTTTTTTAGTCACTGGTCTGTATTCTGGTTTCCTCATGTATGAACCAAGATTTCGGGATTGGACCTAGGGAGTGGGGAAATACCTTAACCTAGAAGCGAGAGGGTATTTGCGCAACTTTCCACTGTGTCACGCACTGTTCAATATGTTCTCTAGGATAAGATTTTCCGCTGAACAATTGCACAACTTGGAAATCCATCTACATATCTAATTCTAGCTGCTCCTTATTCTAAAACCTATACTTGATAGCTTGCTTCACATCGTCCCAAGTTCTAAGTAAATATTTATGATTATCCCACCATATGGAAGGGGTGTCCTAGAGGGCTACATCTAGTACTGAGATCCTTTGATCCTCTACTACCTTTTCTTCCATGCTGAGTAGAAAACAATCGAGTCCCGAGGTTCCATCATACACTAGGTGTTCTTTGACTTCGGTCCCAACCTATGTGATTTATTTGACAGTTGTGCCTCTCCTTGAGAATTGTTCGTACGAGCCTTACTGCCAACTGTCAAAAGCTAGTTCTGAATCTTCATGCACTAACTGTATACTCCTCCAACTTATTGATCCATCAACAATAGGATTTATATAATCATCTCTTGTTCCTACTTTTATAGTGCACAACTGATCCAAGTCTTCTCCTTCCATATTATTGTTTGTTGGCTCTGTATATCTGGGCCCTACATATGGATCCAAGGGTTGAACTGCCCTGATTCCATCAGCCTCAAAGTTCATGGTGTCTTTCTTTAAGTCAATTATTGCATAGTTTTCATAGTCCCAATCAATGAAAAGTAGTGTAGGGTAAGGGTCCTTATCCCCCATGATTTCAATCACTTCAAATTCAACTATGGTCTTCACTCCTGCAAAATCTATTTCTACACTCTCTAGTCTTCCTATTGGGAAAATACAATATTGGTTGGCCATTCTTAGCTGAATTGGGGAATACGGCAGCCTAGGTTTTCCTAAGGCTTCCCAGGTATTCTTAGGAAGAATGTTCACATCGGATCCTAGATCCAACATGACATCCTTAATATCAAATTCGTCTAACTGGGATACTAGTATGAATTCTTTTCTAGTTCATAATTTTCTTTTCTGCAATCTCTGGGTACTCTTCTCAGGTAGATTAGTCCTTATTCCAGCTTCTATAGGTTCTTCATTCCCCAAAACTAGGTATATCACATTGTGAAACTTCTCTGTTAATTGATCGTTCCTGAGAATGACAAAGAATAATTGAAACCAAAGGTCGACTACATTTTGAGGTTTCTCAGGTTGTCTCGGTGTGGCTACAAGGTTTCTGGGTGTAGGGGGTGAAGCAAGGACTTGTGCAATCTTAGCGTAAACAATATGTTGTGGGGGTTTCTCTCACATCTCATGGCTAGGGATATTCTGAAATACTTCTATGGCATATTTAAAGAACAAATTCTATTTTAGAGGGTCATACCTGTCTTCTTTAGGTGCTTCCTTCTAGATCTAAGGTAGAGTTTCAGCATCAACTCCTGTCTTTGCTCCTCCTTGAGTAATGCTATTGAGGTTGGGAAATTGTCCTTTAATAACTCTCTTGATTTATGAACTAATGAGGTTAGTTCCTCGTTGTCATACCCAATCTTCCCATTTTTCAATTAGTTATGGGAAGTCTTCAGTTGTGTGCCCATTGGTTCTACAGTGAGAGTACCATGGCCACCTTGGATGAGGATAATCTCTAGCCATGTGAATTTTCTCATCATACTTATAACATTTGCTTGGCCCTCTTCCCCGAGTCCTTCCTCCTATAAAGTCTCCTCTGGATCCACCTCCTCGACCTCTTCCTAGTCCTTGAGGGTTTTCATCCACCCTAAATGTTGTTCAGTCCAACCTGTCTGCAAGCATCCAATGCTCTACATTGATTGGTAGTATGTGTGGCAGATGCGCAAAAATCACAATGTATTGTATTTGGTACTATCGAATATTTCTACATAATGGGGCACTGTATTGGCCCATTCCCATGGATTCAGTAGATCTCACAATACTCAACTGTTGGTGCTTGTTGGATCCCTGGAAAAGCATGATACAGGGTGGGGTTATGGAATGGTAATTTCGAAGACACTTGCACAACTCCTCTCGTGGGTCTTGGTAAGGGTCCCATCATATTCTGGGGAGGTCCCATTCCCCTCATTTGTGGGCATTCGTTCACCATATGTCCTTTTGTATAACATATGGTGCACCAGACTTGTGGTCATCCTGGTCTAGGTATTGTTAGTTCTTGAATTTTTTTGATCAACACTGATATTTTCCCTTGTAGTTGCACCAAATTAGTATCTGTTGGGGGTTTGGTCACTCTCAAGCTCCCAGGGTATCCTGCCATGGCTTCAATCTTTATTGATTGTTCCAAGATGTCTTTCAAAGTGGTTATCCACTGTTGCGTTAGCATAATTCAATTCAAGTCCTTGAATGTACAATTCCCTTTGATGTTCCTCATGGATTGGATGTGCTAACCTCCCTATAGAATCTTTAAACTTCTAGCTGTATTCCCAGGCTGATTCACCTTCCCTTTGCTGGATCATGCGCAACTCAGATAGAGCTTGTTGCTCTGACTGAGGTAGCTTAAACTCCACTATGAACCTTGTCCGTACCTGGCCAAGAGTGAACACTTGACCTTGCATTCCTAGCACTCCCAGATCAATGATATTCATGTACCACTTGAGAGCACGACCTCTCAAGGTAGTCTGGAACTCAACCAACTTATTCACATATGGAGTCCCTCTGGATATCCATATTGCTTCACACAAGAACAAGTGTTTCTCAACATCTTCATCTCCCTTACCCCAAAATTATGGGTATCGGGAAATCAAACCTCCCATGTGACCAACCATTGTTGATCTTGGTGCTCTTATCAAAATGAAACCTAATGGTCCTACTTGCAATCTACCAGGGGATCCCAATATCATATATGTACTCACACTTCTTGGTTGTGACTGACTAACTAATTTTACTGGAACAGAACTAGCATGAGAAGGTAGTATCAAAATTACCACTTGTATAGAAGACACTCGGGGTATGGGCAATTCGAGGTTGGCGCCACTGGCTTCAGGGAAATTTTATTTTATCTGGGGGGTATCATTTTTTTCCACTGGAGTAGTCTCTTTAGCCGGGTCCCCGATATTTCCTGTCATCGGGGCTGAATATTCTCTTTCTTATTCGATATTCATGTCGACTTCCTCCTCTCTTACGTCTACACATTCTCCTTCTTATCCAACCTCCCCAGGACTTCTTTCTCTCTGTGCTTCTATCTCACTTAATCTTTGACTATATAGTCTTTCTTGTCTTCTCATCTTCTATAGCTCTTCCATCTATCTTTCTTCTACTTCTCCTAGTCCGACTTCTTTTCACAACTTCTTGGACTGTCTTTCTTCTTTATTGATCTTTCCCCACCACCACTTCTAAACTATGGAGACAATTTTCAAGTCGCTCTCGTCTCTTGAGTCCATTTCTTGTTGTCCCCCCACCCCCCCCATTTTTCAAAGAACCCTTCCCCTCACTTAGGCCATGACTCTACCCCAGCCTCACCCTACCCCAAGCGAGGGTGTTTACGCTTCCATCTCAGTCGGGGACATAGTCAACATCCCTTCTTCCATCAAGAAAAATTTAATCCACAGGGGGATTTCTCTCAATAGTTTTCCCCTTGCATATTTCTTGAAATTCTCCTCTGATCACAAAAAATATTGGTGGTTCTCAGCTACAAACTCGATAATGTATCCTTCTAATGTGGTATTGACCCATAAATCAATCACTTATGTGACTGGATGATCCAACCAATGAAGTGTTGCAATATTTTATGTGTCCCAAGTACATATCCTCTTGACTCGTTCTTGGAACTCTGGATCTTCTTGGAGACTATTTATTTAGTGGAAAAGTTCTTTCGAGAACTTAACCCAGAATATCTCGTACTGGTCACTTGATCTTTCTAAGTAAAATACTACCTCATGAGTATCTTCCACCGATTTTCCCCTCATCTTTGTTTCTTTCCATATGAAGGTGTCACAGTTTATTTCCCACCATTTTTCAGTATTAGATCTGTGAATCCACAAAAGCATCCTCCCTACATGTTCCCTTTTAACGTAAGTCATGTCAACAAAACCATTTTTTTGGCGCAAGTTTGATCAGAACATGGTCCTTCTCAAGTTACCAACAAAAGGTACTGAGTAGTCTAGAGTGATGACATTTTCATATCCTATGGAGAGAAGAATTCTCACTCGAAGAATTGTTGAGACAAATAGATAGGGAAGGGAAAGGAAAAGACTTAGGAGGATTCACAAAACCTTTAAGGTTCACCCTAATCTTGCGCTAGACATCTAACTACCAAACAGATCTAAACTCATGTGTGCAAGAACTAAATCTACTTTTGTTGTGAACAAACGTTTAAACACAGAGTCATCATATGGAACTCATAAACCATAAATAAGTACTACAATGCATAAGAGAAACACAGAAAGACACAACATATTTCAAAAATTTGGATGCTTCTTCATATTACATTTAGATATTTCTTCATTTAGAAACTCAGAGATACACAATAGTGCTCTGTTACAGACTCTTGGCTTTGGACTCATGTCACAGAGCTATAACTCTCAAAATGGTGTACAAATTGCATTATAGAATCAAAACCTGCCTTCTCTACAATAGACCACAACTATGACATCAACCTAACAGTGAGGGAAAGATCAAATTGAACATAATCACAATTCAGCTGAACAATAACAACAACTATATCATCAACCTAACAATAAGGAAAAGATCGAACTGAACATAATCACAATTCAACCGAATGAACCCTTTTACAATCATATTCATCCCTATATATAAGCTAAGTTGTGTATTTTGGCTTTGCTTGCATGCTTTCTTGTTCTGTTGCAACCGTTTTTGCTTTGTTGGCGTTGCATTGTCCTTTTCACAACTGATTTCTGTTGCTTTTTCTTTCTCTGTTGTCCATGTTCTTTTGAATCTTGCGCAACTCGTACTAGGCCAAAACTTTCACAATTCCTTATCCCAAAAATGAAGGGCCCAACATTGCCAGGAAGTTCAATAGAAGGGACACACCTTCACATACATATATTTGCTTCTAGATTTTGTAATGCTGAAGTGGAGGCCACCCACGGGACGACAGTTATCACCTGTGAGCAAAGGTCACCTCACTAAGATTTTTGAGACTTGGAATGCAAGGGCAGACTTAGAAAACATGGAGTTCAACAATGCTGCATTCCTGAAGTGGTACAATCAGTTGATTGACGCCACCCAAAGGATGCATATACCATAGGAGCTTCTGAGTTTTCATACGAGGAACATCTCATTTTCTCTAAACCACCATTATACATACATATTTCCAAGGCATCCAAACCCTTCATAATTTCATACAAGGCCCCTACCATTCTACTTGGATGAAGAGATACTGAACGAGGAAATACTTTCATGGTCAGGAGTTAAACACACCCTGCGCAAGTTAGGTGTCCACTATTCATTGCCACCAAAATTGTTAAAGAATAATATTCCAATAGAAGAAGTAGGGTCAAGCTCTAGAAAGGTAGAACAACCCCAAAAATCACCAATGGCCTCAGAATCAAAGGAGGAGGAATAAAACCAATTGCAGAGATCAAAGAGGCCTTTTCCAGGATGTCCCAAGCTTCCAAACGAGGCCATCTTCTTAGGTAAAACTATTGATGAAATTCTATCTGTCGCATTTATATAGGATATTCTGACCAATAATCCCATAATCGGTGTGTCCCCAATAGTCAGCTAAGATAAAATCATCAACCCTCGGCCTATATCGACTGTGGTTCCCCACACCCGAGAAGCCACTCGAGAATCTCATAATTTATTTATGACCATGAGTCTAACCCTAGTATACCTTCCACTATAGTCATCGAGTAACAACCATCATCACCAATTGTGGATACAACAATTCCGCTACCACCCAATTCCCCAAAACTTATGTAGCTTGATATTTTAGAAACGGTTCCCTTTCAGGAGATCCATCCATCCAAAGTGCCAGTACTCACACAACTACCACATGTACCCCTATCGGATACACTATCTCTGAGGATAGAGAGCGGCACAAAAGTCCTGGAGGATTAGAGCAGAACCCCTAAATTTCCCTCCATAACGCATCCCACGAAGCAAAAGGAGGAAGAGTCTCAAGAACCATAAGAGAATCAGTCAAGAGAAAGCACAAAATCGCTAAAAGAATAGCTAGAACCCATCCTAATGTTTAGAAGTGTTACTTCTCTGCCTAGCACAGGTGGAATCTATCCCTTTGCTTCTGCTAGCCCTGAAGACTAAATTAGCCCAATAGTTGCGAGAATCACTCAAGGGAGAAGAGGAATTTGAGACACCATCAGCGAAATCCATGGCTAGCGGGCTTCCTCTCCATATCAGAATCTCGTTGGAGGCCACAATTACATTGAGATAGCTCACTCAGTTGTCGACATCGCAACTAGTAGGGTCAATCAGATCCTCAACCGATCACCTAGAGCAACGGGGTCAGTAAGATGAAACACAAGATGAGTATTGGTGACATGAAGGAATGCTGGAATAGACCAAAATAACTCAACAAGAATACCTGAAAATCTAGGAAGAAGAGAAAGTGGAGAAAATGAAGGAAAATCTCACAGAGAACTAGCCAACTTTCAGAAAAGCAACCCCTCAAATGCCAGAATACAATGCCACTATAGAACCAAAGGAACAACTTGGATTGGTTCAACAAGCATGGGAAGTACTAACAGATTGAGCAGAGGACCTTGAAACACAATTGGAGGGGATAACTTTGAAGGTCGAGGCATAGCCCAAGGAACTTCAACATCATCTAGAAAGAGTTGTCCTAGAAGGCAACAATGTCAGAGCCTTGCTCCATAAAAAGACTATCAAATGTACCACCATCTTCAAGGAAGTCAACAAATGGATGGTTTTTATAACCCGCCGCAACCAGGAACTGGAATACTTGCACACCAGGATCCATATGTTCAATGAAGAAGAAACTAAAACACATGATCCTCTAGAGAAGAAAGCAAAATTCGATGAAATGCAGCAAGTGGACAATTCTATGAATGCTTTGTTTGAAGCTCAAACAACAGAAATGAAGGAACTAAGAGCCTTCATACCTATCGTTCAATTTTCATACCCGTAGATGCATCAGGTTGAGAAAATAGCAGATGTGGAATGGAATGCTCTCATTACATCCAAGCTGAAGGAATTCAACCTCAGCGCAACAAAAAAATTCTTTGCAGAAGCTTCATTTCTTTCCAGAAAGTGGCAAGATAAACTTGAACAGTTCCATGAGGTCAAAGAAAAAGCACTTGAGCTAGTGACAGAGTTGGGCCCTTTTCCTTAAGGAGACAATGAGGAAGAAATAAAAAACCTTGAAGGATAATCGACTTAATCAAAGAACACAAAAGAAACAAATACTTAACTCAGGACGAGTCAAGGATTGGTTTCGGGGCCTATTGGGCCCTTCGTTTTGATAAAATAAGTTGCACAAGATATCAAAGAGACAACCAACCAAGTGAAGAAGACTGAAAAATGAAATGTGCAACAAAAATATGTTGGAATATAACACAATCTGAAGCCAACACATAATCAGTTTTGAGCCAATATAGTTACAATAGAATCAAGAAGAGAAGATGGTCGATGGGTTCTCAAGAGGGAGGAAGGAACCAATTGTAATGATGATTCTCTTGATGATGATTCTATTTTAGATGACTCTTTTGTATGCTCTCTTTTGTATTGTATTGTATTGTAATGGGTGAGTGAGAGATAGGGAGATGCAAGAATTGGATATGTACTCCAGATATAGACTATAATTAGGAAGGGAAGATCCTAGACTCATTGCGATCATTTTTAGTATTGTACTGATATGTACCTATTGATCTCTTCTATACTGAGTAGGGAATATGGTTAATGTAAATATATGAATGCTTATTGTCCAATACTCTTGATATAATAGAAATATAATGGAGATCAAATTTTGAAGATGTTCCCAGTTCATCTTACTTTATGTATCTCTGAAATATCATTATGTTACTATCTGTTATGAATTACATGTCTTTATCACTTCTTGATGTTTTGTATAGTTCCGTTGTTCTATATTAGTGTATTATGTGCTAAGGATCTGAATTGAGTATCTATATTGTGTTAGAATGGTAACGATATTGATGGGTTATAGATTTGTATATAATTCTTCTTATCCTTCCTTTAGCTATTTTGTCTCAATTGCAATTCGGGTGAGACTTCTTTCCTTTCAGAAAGATGAAAATGCTAGTGCACTAGACTACATCAGTACCCTTTTGTTGGTAACCTGTAGAGGAACCTGGTCTGAAAACTTTTCACCAACAGGTTCTGATACAATTGAAAGCATAGTATGGGTGGCCCGATAGAGCATGAGTCTGAGGTAGTACGTGGCAGGTGTCATGTTCGAGCCACATAGGATGGCACATGTACCAGTGTGCCATGTGGCACTAAGGTGGAAATGAGGGTAAAAAGGAAACATTTGGAGTTTTGTAATTTTTTAACCCGAACTCGTATTTGAGTGTATTTACAATCATTAGAAATCTCTGGATGAGTCATTACCCCATCCCTTAGAAGGTACTTAAGGGGTCAGGTATGTTACAAAGTGGTATCAGAGCTCCAGTTTCAACACTGTGCCTGCATGGGCAAATTAATAGAGTGCTTAACCACCTTGTTTAGAAACAGGGAAACCTTGTTGTCACTTGGTGGAATAGTAAGCACTCCTACAAGAGTGGGATTATGATGATAAATCATTAATGGTAGAATCTGAATGTGAAATAGCAGAATTCCATTAAGGACTACTTAATTTCAGAAAATGAATGAACTGATTGTTGTAATGATGGGTTGTTGTAGCCCTGACAAATATGGTTACTATTAAATAGAGGATAAGCATGTGTGTATAGCTCCTCTCATTAAGAGCACTGATGAGTAAAAGTTCTTGGTGCACAAGTTGTGTTGTAATACATATGGTAATGAGTAAGCATCTATGCACATGCAAATAAATCTATTATAACCTATGGTTGGTTGCTGGGAATGTTGATGGATAATTTTGGTCAACTGTGACTTGGTATCAACAGGAGAGTAAAAACATGATTGAAAACTTGATAATTCCATTGTGAGTAGCTCTAAAAAGGATGAGATAGAAGGAATAATAAAGGGTTGATCTAAAATTTTGGTAAGGAAGCACTTGAGTATTTCAATTTAACCAATGGGTTAGATTGATGTCTATAGGTGGATGGTATCCATACAGGTTTGTCTAGGTATGCTCATGTAGCAATGAAAGGGAATCTTAAGAAAGTATTTTCCTTAGTAAAACATTATGTTGACCAAGGATGATATGAGGAATGAAAGGAAGTGGGACTTGGAAATTATATTGCCCTGGGTAATAATGAAATGCCCAAATTGTGTTTCTAGCTTGGGATAATTTTATAGAAGATAAGAATGATTTCTTATTGGATATTTCCATAAAGAAGGAAACATAAGTATGTGTATGTTTGAGAGGTTGGTCATGTGGATGATTGTAAGATCTCTTCAAATGAGACTGATATTAACATCAATTAAATATGAATGAATAATAGAAAATAAACTTTTGGGTCCCTTAAGAAATTTTTGATCAAACAAGTGAGTTAATGTGAAACATGGAAAAACCCTTAATGAAAATCCTTGTTTAGGAAAGGAATTCCATAGGACAATTGTGCATATCATATATGGATTCTAGGTGGAAAATCCATTGACAACACATGACAAGGCATGTATATCAGATCCATATAGAAATTCAAAGCATGGAAAAATGGAAGGATGGATTTTACCACTTATGAAAGAATTGGACTTGATGTCAAGGATGAATTGAGGTGCTTGAAGGCAGAGAGTTATGCCAATAAATCTACTCATGATAAACAAAGTACTCAATGGGATCAGTGCACAAGAAGAAAGTATGTATTGAGTGAACTAGAAAAGGTCCATTCACTATAAATGATGTCAATGTACAAATAACATAGTACATTGTGAGAAGATTTTCTCTGAAATGTTGAGATGTCAAATGCTATCCTTCTTATAGAAAAAAGGATAGAGTGTATACTTGGAGATAAGGGTAGCATATTTAAGGATTAGTTCTATAATTTTTGGGGCAATGCCTCCATTAATGTTAGCAAAAGTGATGTAGTGGAAATATGGAAAGAATGTCAGAACTAAAAAGGGGAATTATTGAAGGTGCAAGCATTCTAAAGAATTCCGATAGATGTCTAAGAGTAATGGGTCATGTGCAAAATGGATATATAAGTATACGACCATACTTCTGAAAAAAATAAATCATTACATAAATATAAGTGAATTACATAATGGAATAAGTCCAGAAGTAATTAGAGGAAATAAAAAAAATGTACTACTAAGAGGATGACAAGTGATTTGAGTTTAAGAAAACACTTGAAGAGTTATGGAAACAATGAAGGGATTGTTGATGTGAGAGCGAATATTGAGTAAAAAAAAAGAGTGATGAATACATTCCAAATAAATTTGGGATGAAAAGTAAAAATATCTAAGCATGGAGGTGATCTTCCTGAAAGGAAAATCAATAAGGGATCCTAAAGAATAAAGTGGTCCTAAGTTTAGCTTAGTAAGAAAGAGGGATATGGTACCTGAGGGAACCATCTCAAGCGAAATGAACCCATTGGTATTACTCCAAAATACAGGAATCACCACCGGAGTCATGATTTCCAGTAACAATAATTTTGATTACTCTAAAAGTATCCAGAAAGGGAAGAGGTCATATGGACAGGAATAATTGATTATGTGAGCCAAGAATAAGTGGGTCAAAAAAAGAGAGATAAATGGTTCAAGAAAACACAAGAGTTGAAGTATCTAGAGTGGGAAAGATGGAAAAAAAAACATTCTGGTCCAATAAGTAAATGTATGTTGAGGATTCAAGGACAATTAAGAGAGCATGGATGAATATGTAATTTGGTTATGTATGTGCTTGGGAGTCTCGGTATTAGATGAATGTGAGAATTAATATCAACATAGAAGATGGCTTAAAATTTTACATATCCAATTGTAACTAGATGGAAAAGAGCTTGGTACAAAAGGGTAACTATGTGCAGTGATTACAATGAGATTTGAGGACAACCCAAATCAATAAGGAATATAGTACACTATAAAAGAGGAGGCTACAATTGTTGTAGAAACAATTATGTTATGGATTATTGGGAAGCCATGCATAACATAGAAGGTTGGAATTCTTATGTATAATGATCATGATAAGGATGAATTATTAGATATGCATCAACGAATGTTGAAATGTGTGAGAATGCACATGTTGCAACATCATAATAGTCTAATCGTGTATGTGGAATAAATAAGCTATGATAAATGGAATTATTGCTGATGAAGTTACTATTGATATCCATCCACATGAGGATAATGAGGAGGGATAGTTGTGATATGTAAGGCTAGTAAGGGAAACCTATAATTTTCTACAGTTACTACTAACCTAGTAGCATCATATTTTTTTAGTAAAAAACTATGCAAGTATGAAGTCTATGTATCTATGTTTCATTATGGATTAAGGGAATTAGATAAAACTCCCCTCACCCAGATCTATTTTATTAAATATTTATATTATATAATTAGAATGCATCAAAAGAACAATTTCCTTATGATATGGTAAAGGCCAAGGGCTTGGGATAGTTTTAGAAGCTGTTAGTTTTACGTGCACTCATATGACACATTAATAAGTCATGAACTTCTTGGTTATGGGATAATAACCAAATTAATAAAAGGGCATGAACCTGTTATAGGAATAAACACCAACAAAATTAGTCATGTACAAGACCATGTCATGGTTGGTTAATATATGATTCCAGACAAGTGACCAATGAATTTCCTACTTGTAATTAATGTTTGGACTGTAATATTTTTTCTATCATTGCAAAACACCACAAAATTTAATTATTGGTATAGTGTTTCGGTCAAAAAGGAAGGCATCCAAGTGGATTAATAGGAAATGAGAATGAATGGAGTAATCATTTGGCCATTGGCCAAACCATCTAATTATCATGGTGGGATGCATGATTTAGAACAAGGATTTCTGAAAATCAATGCATTAGTACATTGAATAAATGTGCATGGAGGATTGTGTTTATGCATAGTGTAGTAATTTTTCACTCATGTATGCTAACATAGAGTGTGTATGCTTGAAGACTTTATGGAATGAATTTTAGAAATGCACGAATACAATATATTTTGCACATATGATCATGCTACAATATGAGAGGCGGAGATCTTGAACAATTATGGAGATAGTTAACAATCATAAAATGTTAGGTACTACAACAAGAGAGTTGTAACTTGAAGTAGTCACATAAGGATAGACTACATGGAATTTTTTTGTTCAAGGACCAGAGTGATAAAATACTTATGATAAGGAAAATTTTGATTGTTGATAACATATATGAAAAAAAAAATGATAAGCTCGTGTAACTAATAGTTTGATAACTATGATTGAATTGTTGGATGTGGACAATTCTAAAATCACTTTGAGAGTTTGATAAATGATGCAATAAAAGTATGTTGTGCATGATGTACTGACCATATTTTGACTGAATGCAAGACATAATTAATGTAGGAATTGATTCCAAATATGGAATTATTGGAATCCATAATGAAGATTAATGCATGCTGTAGAAACAACCAAGATGACATGGAAATTCATATTTTTGGGGAAAGTTGAATTTTCCTTAGGAAATAATTTTGAATTTCTAAACAAAATTCTATAATATTCACTCTTGATGACTGTTTGTATGTACTATAGAGAAGATAATATTTATTATAGCTAGAATTCTTGAGAAGATAAGCTACCGTTGGGAACAATAGATCCTTGTAATTGCAGAACCTTAATAAAGGTCTGTTAATAAGTTGGTTCTCTCCTTGGCAAGATGGATCATTGAAGGAATGTATATTAGTGAAGGGATGCCTGACCTTGGAAGGGTGACTGCAGAAAGGAAGAGGTAGCACAAGAATTTTCTAATGAGCGCAATTATTAACGAAGAAACTTTTTGGAAAAGAGAAAAAATACTTCCAACTGAAATATGAAGACAAGACAAAAAAAAATAACAAGCTTCAGTAGCAAAAGAATGGATCTTTTTGAAGAATGTTTTCTATAACATTGTATTTAATGCACTAAGGAAAGTGCATAGATAAGGGGGAGGGGAATGCAATATCCCTAGGTTGATCCCAGTTGTAATCATGCATATAAGCTGGTGAGCCATGATATTTTGGGTGAAAAGTTCCTTTGTATATGTACTTTGAGACCAACGTGCCTGAATGGTTATTAGGCTAGTGAGTTGGATGCAAAAAGTCTTATGTGCATATCATGTGTATTATGTAATCACTCGAATACTAATAAAATTACACCACTTTTGTATACCATCCCGACAAATGGGTAAGGGGGATAAACTCCTCTAGAGTGGGAAAAGAGGACAAAAGTCTTAGGTTAAGGGTTAAGCCTAAGGGGGATTAAGCTAAGAGAATATTATAACAATATTTTGTAATAGCCTAATTTATGGATACATATACATTATGTTATCCTAAGTTCCCAAGAGGAGGGAATGAGTTACCAAGTGGATTAAAAGGGGGTTGCATGGAGTGACAAGTGTCATTTTATTAACATGTAAATATAATGGGAAAGACTAATGAAATTTGGGGGGGAATGATCATTCTCTCCAATAAGTTTAGGGAAGAGGCTATGGATTCATTATTTCTAGAGGGGATAGGATCAGGTGATGTTGTCACCATTCATACTCTCCTACCATCTATCATTCGTTCTTGTTGTTATCATTCCATGTATTGAAGAGATAAAAGTTTCTTGTAAGGAGTGTTCTCTTGCAGGTTGAACTGAAGAGGTGGGTTGTCAATATCATGGGTAGTTGAAGAGGTGGGTTGTCAGGATCGTAAGCCTTCTCTCTAGTTGGGAGAAGTGTTGTCAAAAAAGGCGTCTTGTCAGGCTTATAAGCATTCTCTCCAGATGAGAGAATTGTTGGGAATTGATTTCCCAATGTGTCGATTACAGCTACAGGGATGGGAGAATTCATTTCCATCTTGTTGTTGAATCCCTGAAGGGAAGTGGGGTAGTTGATGGGGAACACTTCCTGGGTGGGATAATAATTTGGGAAAATTAGAGATTGTAGCTGGCTTGAGTTTGCACTTAAATTTGAGTATTAGTGTTGTTAGCAGACTCAGTCTGGGATAGGAATCAATTTTTCCCAAGTGGAGTCTAATCCCAGCTTGGGGGTGACCTACTGTGAATTTGTGGGAAGTAGAGTCTATGGATGGGAGGAAATTCATAGGTCTGCATGCATTCGGTGGCTATTTATATCAAATAAGTGGTTCAACATGTATTTTTATAAATTTCTATATGGATAATTTTGTATTCTAGTTAATGGGTATTTACTGTGAAAATGTTCATTTATTTTTATTATGGGAATCTAATGTGTCAATTATGCTCAAAGTATCGGCTATTAAACTTGTATAGAAGTTGTGACACGTGAATGTTATCATGGATTTTCATTGTTTTAATTACCCTTGAAGCATTATTTCCAAGATTGTTCGGATAAGGTAATTATGTTTATAGGTAGTAATATTGGTGAATGTAACTATGTTGGTGTGCATATGTGTCAGAATTGTAGAAGGATTATAATTGCGCACTTTTTGTTATGGTATACTACTTTGGTGGCTATGTTTGAGCCTTTACTGCTATACTTCCTGGAAACATATGTTTGTTATTTAATTGCACAGAAATTGTAATTGCACATTCATGTCATGGGTATATCGGTCATAGGTTATTCATGAGAATAATGTTGGACACACCTACCACACTTAGAGGGGGGTGAATGAGTGTGGGGCTCTTTTTCCCAAAACTTCCCTCTTGCACAAAAACTCATCAATTAGCATTCAACATTTGTTCATTTCCCATTGCTATCATTTATAACCAGTTAGATGTGAGCACATATCAACAACATATATCAGCAATATATCATCAACAAGTTATCATCACAATGAACACAAAGAACACAAGATGTATGTGCAATTTTCTTTTTATTACGGACTGCAATCCTTGGGGTTTATCAGCAACAACTGAATAGAGTACAACTCTACAAGAGCACCATCTCTATATGCAAGACTCAACTTACATTCTCAGCACCAACTGAGATGAGGCAACAATCCTCAACAGATATCAATCTGTCAACAGATATGTGATCTGTCAGTAGTACAAACCACGTGTGCATGCACCCTGGCTCACTACAACACGTGTGTGAACGTGGCCAGTGTATAATGAAACAAGCGTATGCTTCTAAGAAACTAGGGTTTTTCTTTTCTTCACATGATCATATCCTCTACAACCTGCAATCACTTTCTCTTCTGTCTTCCACTATCCAAACTGGCCCACAACCAGTCACAACCAAGCTCTCCAATAGCTTGCTTATGCTCCACAACAAATCAATATTAATGCTATCTCAATCATGTATAAACAACTGGTATACCATAGCAATCATGTGACTACTGAATCACAAGAGTGTTGCTCACTCCATCAACCAAATCAACCAAACTGAACCACATCATAGAATCCATACCAAGAATGCCCTAAGAATTCACAACACATAAAACAATAGTATCCATAAAGACAATAATGTAACCATATCAGTGTCTCAGTGATAAATCTAAGGCCATAGAATGCAGATCTGGAGCCTGCCTCATCATCCAAGAGCTTGGCACCAACTCAAACAAAAATCTCCATGATTTTATCCACTCCACGCTCCTAGTACATAGTCAGCTCACGTGTACACTCACTCTATACATAGCCAGCCCACGTGTACATGCACCCTATACACAGACAACCCGCGTGGACATCAAAAAATAGATCCTCCTCTTGCTCTCTTCCTCAGAATAGATCTTCAATCATGCTCAAGAGATCCACACCAATAGGATGCTCTCACAATAATCTCTCCATCAATACTCCACAAGATATTCACAAGAAGCTCTCCATTGATCCACAAAAAGGATTCTTACTCAAAATATATGTTTTACAAGAGATCCTAGCTTCTTATTTATACTTTCATCTTCTAGGTCACTTAACCCAATTTTAGGTTACTTAACCCATTTCTAGGTCACTTAACCTATTATCCTTATTTTAGGGTTAACCACTTTCCATGAATAGAAAGTTCTCCAATACTTTATCATTTAAATATTCCTTCTTGATTTTGTCACTTCATTTTATCATTTA
>ML781264.1:1069869-1142554 GCA_009831015.1 Picea engelmannii
TTTGGAGTTCATCCATTTGTGCACCTTATCAACCATGATAAGACAATAATGATTCATCTTTGCATCAATTCACCATTGCATCATATATATCAACTATGCATCATGTATCAATGACAAATCATTGATCCATCTTCATCAATGCAGCATATCAATGATCCATCTTTATCGATTGGTTTTCACTTGGACATATATCATTCTCATCAAGGGAATCATATCAATGATCCATATTTATCAATTGGTTTCCACTTGGACATCTATCATTCTCATCAAGGGCATCATATCAATGATCCATCTATCATCAATCAATCAACTACTTAACATCAATCAATGACATCAATCAAACCAAACCATTTACATTAATGACATATGATCCAACAATCTCCCAAATAATCAAACCTTTGGCATCAATGACAACATGATACAACAAATAATGTTGCTCAAACTTCCTAGAACTTCACATTTCTGTGCATATGCAGAATTATGTAAAAATCCATGATATATGAGTAGGAATTATAGCTTGATGTGGTTCAAGTTCAGGTTCGTAGTATCCTGTACAAGCATGGACTCTTCATAGTCCAAAATTATTCATTAAGTAGCTAAAAGAGAAAGCCTTATTCTATATGAATATGAATTCAAGTTTCCATGAAGGCCTGGTAAGACTTAGACTTTTCTTGGAAGTAGTTTAGAACTCCTAAGTCTAGATTCATACCGATGAACTTGAGAAATTTCATTCCTTTCCTTGGATGAATCGTAGCAGTCTATTAGGTATTGATATTTTATCCTCGCCATTGTTCGGGGTCCTCATGTATGAGGAATTGTTGAGGATCCACGTTGTTGTCAATCGTCATATTCATCGGAGTGTATCATGGATCATATCAAGACGATAAATACCTTGAGATTATTTCAGATTAATCCTGACCGTCCATTGGTTCCCAGCTAAGAACAAATCTTGGTCGTTGATCTTGATGGGTCTTGTATTGTACATGGCCAAGAAGAATATTATGGCATGATGATGCCACGCTAACAAATAGATTCCTACTAGAATGGGGAGAACACTTGGCAACTTGTAATGGGTCGAGGTGATAGGGAAGGGGTCCCTATTGAGCTTAAGTCCTTGTAAAGGGGATATAATCATTCGACCACTAGATCATAAAGAGGAGCGATCATGATCATTGATCATGGTAGGATTCTTTGGAGTCTGTGGTCAGATTAGTCCAGGTAGCTAGGAGTAGAGTCACTTCGATGGAAGGACCCTAAGGGGTAATCTTGGTCATCAATCAAAGAGAAGCTGAGATGTGATCTTGTCCGTAGATCGCTATGGTCTCGTATCAACTAGGCATAAAACGGGGAAGTGACATCATGGTGACCTCAGGATGACTAGGAGTACCAACATGGTAGACAACACATCCCTGGAACTATTAGTACCATTGATCAGGGAAACCTCAATGAACACCCACCGTTGATTTAGTGTGGGCCACATATGGGCATGTTCATGGGATATAGATCATTAAAGTATTTCAGATCCATCGGAGAAAACTCAGAGAGATTGTGACCATTAATTGGGCACACAGTCATCAGGGTGTTTGAGGACAGGGACTGACATGGAGTCTGAAAACAAAGGAATCTGACAGTTGTTGGATCTATTAGAGGGAGAGACTAGATATCACGATCATTTATTGTAGCAGTGTCTTCAGAGCCTCCTTGTTTAATGCATGCCTATGGGATGACTCTGAGAAGTGACCATGATTGTTGATTGAAGTGCAGCATGAGCACTATTAGCCATAGATCTTGGTGGTCCTTTAGTACGAGGCCATGAGGAGGATGACATCACCCCACCCATGCGCAGAGGATAGGTTTCACAATTTGGAGGTATGGATTGAGTGCTCAATGATGATGTGTATGCCACGTCGGTTCATGTGGAAGGTCCACATGTTAGATGACAATTGTGTCATGTGGAAGAGTGTTGTAACACTTAGGGAATGAAGGGTGTTGTGTCTTGAGTGTGACGTGTCAATCCAAGTGGTATATTTGGGTAAGGACATGTGCCATAAATGCCAACTTGGATTCCATGTAATTTTTATTTTAATCAAGGCTAGGAGTGAATGACATCATGATGATGCAAAGTGATAGTGTTTTCATAGGAATTCATGTGGAATCATGTGAACTAAAGGAAGGATCGAGCGTGGAATCCTGTCATACAAATACCCTGGTGACAGGTGTCTTAACATTTGCTGCAGATATACTGACAATAGATATTATCCATCCATCGAAGGGGGCTGGTCAAAATTGGTTGTGAGGCCACATAATGGGGTACTCTAATAGGATTACTCTGAGGATTTATCAGAGCCATGGATTGGTGGGTTCCCACGATGCACGACAGACAAGTATATGTCATGGGCTCCACTTACTCGAATATGAAGAAGCTTAGAGGTATTGTTAACTCGTTCACAATTGAAGACTCCGAAAAAATCCTATTCATAGACTGTTGGATCACCAAGACCATCAGATCTGTCGAGGTGGAGGCTGTTGTAGTTGCGGAGTGGTACCGAGTGGAATAACTCCGATATAAGGGTTTCGATAGCAATGAAAATGTAATATGGGGGAAAAAATAGAGTGTGTGTCTGAGATAGTATGTGGTAGGTTCCACTTCTGTACCACATAGGATGGAATGTGTACCATGGTGTCATGTGGATTCCATGTGGTACTAAGGTGAAACAATTGGTAAAAAAGGGAGAACAATTTGAAGTGTTGTAACTTTTGAACCCAAACTCAGATTTAATCGTATTTATAGTCATTATAAATCTCTAGATGAGTAGAACCAATTTATAAAGTATAATTGAATACATAAATACTTGGAAAAATAAAAAAAAATTGGCACCCCATCCCTTAGAAGCTACTTAAGGGGTTGGGTATGTTACAATAACTATCAGCCTGAAGCTCAAATTTGGGAAAACAAGTAGTCATAAAAAATATGACTCAGAGAGGAACGTGTTTGAAGAATCATAGTTTGACTTGGTGGCTCATGTTCTTCATAATTGAGACGAAGAATGCCATGTAGCCTAATTAATAAAATATTTTTCAATATGCCTAATTCTAACACCGATCATTGCATGCACATTTGTTTGTAGAATTATAGATAGGGAAATCATATCTTGTTTCCTACATGAGGAATACATATATGGAGGATGCCTAAGGATATTACAGTTATGGAGATGAGTTTAAAGAATGGAAAATGTAGACATCAAGTCCAATGGATGCAAAATCAAAGTGTAGCGAGTGGAGCTGGTTGAAACCATGAGAATCTTGTAGAAGGAAGTGTAGAGCTATAAAGAATACAATGAAAATATGATGAGGAATCATGAAGAGCTACTAAAAATTGATGGAGGAGCATCACTCCACATCATAAAGCATCAGCCAACCAACACACCCAGTACACATTCAATGGAGAGGAGAGGTGCAACCCTCTCACTTTCAAATTTCAAATTTGAATTAAATGTATTAAATGTTTGTAAGGATGGTAGAGCCAAGACGTTCATTTGAGCATGTTGTAGTTAGAGTCGTCTTAATGGCTGATAGGTCGATGGGGATCTAGATCCGATTCGGATTAGATGGCCCATTCAATGTAATTCTTTGTAATTAATGAGAGTTAGTGAGATGGAGGGAAGAGCTCGAGGATCCCCTCTTTGTAAAAAGATCTTCTTGGTAGGGAAGAAGGAGAGAATAGAGAAAAGGTTAGAGAGGAGAGGAAGCCGTGACTTTGTTGCAGTCCAAGCTCACATTGTAAAGAGGCATTTCATATTAATACAATCAGAGTAGTTTTTCCTCCATGTTATTCTATGTATGTTGATGAATGTCTTTATGTGTTTATGATATGTTGTAGATGTATGTTAGATGTGCATTTGCAGGGATAGATAGATTTTTCTATCTGTGGGTTTACTTATTTTACGTCTGGTTCTTTGTGGCTTCATCCAAGAGGTTGCATGATAGAACGTTGCAGGTTCTATAAGCCAGAGCAAGGAGTGCACTTCTGAATTCTGCAGAATTCTAGGCAAAGACGTGCCAAGAGGGTGCACTAGAGGAAATCTTAAACTCGAGGGGAGAAAACCTCAAGGTTGTTGAATAGCTTGGAGGTGATATTGTGTAGAGAAAGGAACAGAGAAGACAAAATTACTGAAGGTTCTGTAGAGCTCGGCCAAGAGGGAATTGAACACGTGCATAGAGTGCACAGGAGGGACTCTATTTCAAGTTTAGAGAGAAGAAGTTTCAAGGAGAGACACTTACAGAGCTGTTGAACACTCTGTCAGGAGAAGCTTTGCAAGGAGTGCATCGAGTAAGGAAAGCGCCAGGAGGGTGAGAAGAATTTATTTTCAAGAAATACTTCAAATCTAAGTTTAGTGAAAGCTCAGCAACATAGGGAGTGTGCACGGAGAAAACTTGTCTCAAGTTCAGAAGCTCAGGAGGAATAGTTCCTTTGCACACAGAGCAATAGCTGAGAGGAGAAGAAGATTGAGAGACCTTTCAAGGTTTTTCAGTTGATGAATCTCAGGAGGGGAAGCATTTCTATAACGCAGATGAGACCTAAAGGAACTGGGCTCACAAGAGGTAGAGTCGAATGCTGAGACCTTCGAGACTTAGAAAATCTTCTAAGTCAAAAAGCCAAGAAGCTTAGGAGGAAGAGCACAACTACCGTTGGATCGGTGCTGGGAGGAAAGATATGGACTATTGAGTTTCATGTCCAGGTAGAAGGAGGAGAGAGCGCAAGGAGGACAGATATGAACCTTCAGATCCAGTGTCGATATCTGAAAACCATTGGATCGAGCAAAGACGCATGAGCTTTAATCCCTGGAAGCCACACACAGAAGAGCAGAAAAGGATGGTGGAGATGCTTCGTGGAGAAGTGCGAAATTCTTTGAGCCGTTGGATCTCGAAGATCTATGAGAAGGTTAAGGCCAAGTGTCTTTTAGCAGTCAAAAGCTTAGGAGGAGTAGCAACCATTGGATGAGAAGAAACAGGAGTCGTTGGGCTCCCTTTGGAGTGGAATTTCGGCATTTTGGTATTTCGGGGTTCGACATTTCGGCAATTCCGATGACAAGGAGGTGGGGCCCTTTGCGTTGAAAACCCCAAAGTCACAAAACATGATGTATCTTTGGAGTAGGGTTGTGGTCATAGAGGAAGCAGTCACATGGACCGATATTTGGTCAGGGACCAATCGTCGTTAAGCCCATTTCGACATTTCGACATTTCGGGTTCTGGGAAATAGAGGAGGCTGTGATTTTGGAATCGATAGTTTCAAACTCCCGATTCACGATATCCTAAAAGATATAGAGCCATTGAATCAAGGAAGATCTTAGTTGTAGATCATGTGGGAGGTGAGGCTTTAGGAATTGGAGTTTCAAAAGGTAAGGAAACTCTCTGCTGTGGATTTTCGTGAGTCGTGAAATCCCGAAGAGTGAAGGGAAAAATTCTCGAAAGGTTGAGAGACAATAGTCGTTGGGCCCCAGTCGGGTTTCGGGGTTTCGAGACTCAAGAGGTAGAGTTTCATGGTCAACACAACTCTCGAAATAATGAAGAGAGAAACGTCGAAAGGTGGGTCCCAAGTATCATTCAAAGGATACGTGCGACGGAAGTCAAAGGAGTGGTCAAGGTTCAACGAAAATCCTAAAAGACCATCAATCTCACCAAAGGAGAAATTTTGAAATTCAGGGAATCATAAGGGAAGAGGGATGGTTGTTGGTTGTTCTCTCAAGTCCTGAAAAGCCGAAATCAATGGGCAACAGGTGACGTGTGTTCGGCGCATTATCTGAAATTTCTTTTTCGGTAAAAGTCTTGATCATATTTGTTGATCAGGTGTGTAGAGTTAGCTCCCTATGTTTGATCATGTAGGCATAACTCATAAGGACTTGTGGATACACCCTTGTGTGTGAGATATTCCCTGTGTGGAAAATCGAAGAGTCAATCTAACTCAGGGAAAGGTTTAGAACAATCCTAAGACCGAGAGGTCGTGCAGAACCTGTTGAGGCTGGGGTTGCTGCGTCAGTTGTGGTATCAGAGTAGGATTTTGTTTGCAGATAGAAGACAAAGGGATTGAAAGGAAATTCTGGTAACATCAAGTGGTATCAGGAGTTCAATTTGCCTATGGATAGAAGGTAAAAGGAGATAGAGTGATGATGCTCTATGGTGATTGTTGCAGGGCATGCGAAAATTGGTAGTCAATCAGGTAGATTGTAGGAAAGGCTGGAAGCACTCATGGTTGCAAAGTGACAATAACAAGTTTTCCAGGATAGAAGACAGGAATAGGAAGATGGCTACTGAAGGCCATGGATGTGGTGGAAATAAGAACCATAAGAAGTAGAGAAAAGATGAGATGGATGAAGATCTCACTGAGGTGAGGGCGAGGATGGAAGATCTTGCACTGTTGGTGCAACATAATGCAAAGACACATTGGGTGTATGAATGGCCTCTGAGGAGGAAAGAAAAGTGGTCAGTCAAGAGATTGTTGGCTAGGAGGTAGTGAAGACTGTTGAGAGGATGGATGAGGTATGTTGAAATCCTCAGAGATGAAGAGGAGATGGTTCATATCTGTGAACCAAATACTGGGAAGAATCTTAGCGATGAGGAGGAGAGATCAGTTTCAGGTCTCATGGGCTACCAGGAGGGAAGAGATGAATTTTTGAATTTACAGGTGGGCAATGGAATGAGATCACTGGAGGATATCATAGAATGTCAAGAGGACAACAACGAAAATTCATATTGCCAGGTGGGCAATGATATGAGATTAGCAGAGGATCTCATAAAATGTTAGGTGGGCAGAAAGGAAATTTCAAGTTTCCAGGTGGGCGATGGGAAGAGATCAGTAGGAGGTCTCACGTACTGGCAGGGGAGCAATGCTGAAATTTTATATTTCCAAGTGGGCAATGAGATGGGATCACTGGATCTCATAGACTACCAAGTGGGCAACAGAAAATTCCCAAATTGCCAGGTGGGTAGGGGAAAGGAGATGAGACTGTCTTAGAGTCTCACGAACTCTGTTGAGAGTTCATGTCAGTAAGGAGTGATGATAGGTGAAGAGTCATGTGGTTTTGCAGACCATGTGAATGAAGATGATGACAAGTTAAAAACTTGCACCATCTAGAAGGAGGATCAGAAGAGCATTCTGATGATTGGGGGAATTCGGGTATTCATGCAACATAGCCCAGTTGAGGCCAATGAAGGTGTTGCAGATGCAACAATAACAGGAGGAAAGCTAGTAGAGACTGTCAAAGAAGAGAAAGAAATGGAGTAGACACTGATGTTTTCCCCTGCAGGAGAAGAAGAGCATTCAACCGAAATGCTCAAAATTTTCAACCGGGAAGATGAACAAGAGATGACTGCAGCACTGAAGCCTGCAGCAGAAGAGGAAACAGATAGCACATATTTTTTTGATATGTGTGAAGAATTGGAAGGCCTAGAGAGAAGGGTGATGGTGCAAATCTTACACATCTGACAAGCTAAGTTGGAAGAAGGTAGTGGAGCATACCAGCCCCAGAAGAAGCTGGAAGAAGTTGGAAGTATACTAATAGGAAAAATGGCAGCAGTAGAACTGTCACAAGAAGAAGCTAAGCAGAAGCTCAGTGAGGAGACTGTAGAATTGGATTCTGCAGCAGAGTGGCCACTCAGTTCCACAAAGGTAAATAAAGACAGCATGGGATATCAAGTAGATCTACCCACTGATAAGGAGGAAGAAGTGCAACAGAGAAGACTACATACAAAGAGACAACCACTAGAGCAAATGGACGAGATAATTGAGGAGATCAGAAGGCTAATGATCAGATCAGCAGAAGTGGTCAGAAAAGGGAAGCTAAGTAGAGGAGAACCTGCCATAGCAGTGGAGAAGCAGAAGCAACAACAACAACAAAGCGATGGAGTGGATGGACAGCTCCAAAGAGCTGTTTGGGATCCAGGTGGATTTCAACAACAATACTGGGAAGCTCATGAGTAGGATCTCATGAATTTTTCACAGTAGAGGAGTACGATGCATGAGCATCACTCCACATCATCAAGTGCCAGCCAACCAGCACACCCAGTACACATTCAATGGAGAGGAGAGGTGCAACCCTCTCACTTTCAAATTTCAAATTTGAATTAAATGTATTAAATGTTTGTAAGGCTGGTAGAGACAAGTTGTGCCTTTGAGAAAGTTGTAGTTAGAGTCACCTTAATGGCTAATAGGTCGATTCGATGGCCCATTCAATGTAATTCTTTGTAATTAATGAGAGTTGGTGAGATGGAGGGAATATCTCGAGGAGCCTCTCTTTGTAAAAATATATTCTTGGTAGGGAAGAAGGAGAGAATAGAGAAAAGGTTAGAGAGGAGAGGAAGATGTGACTTTGTTGCAGTCCGAGCTCACATTGTAAAGAGGCATTTCATATTAATACAATCAGAGCAGTTTTTCCTGCATGTTATTCTGTATATGTTGATGAATGTCTTTATGTGTTTATGATATGATGTAGATGTATGTTAGATGTGCATTTGCAGGGATAGATAGATTTTTCTATCTGTGGGTTTACTGATTTTACGTCTGGTTCTTTGTGGCTTCATTCAAGAGGTTACATGACAGAACGTTGCGAGTTCTGTAAGCCAGTGCAAGGAGTGCACTTCTGAATTCTGCAGAATTCTAGGCAAAGACATGCCAAGAGGACACACCAGAGGAATTCTTAAACT
Source organism: Picea engelmannii (assembly GCA_009831015.1). Classification (NCBI taxonomy): domain Eukaryota; kingdom Viridiplantae; phylum Streptophyta; class Pinopsida; order Pinales; family Pinaceae; genus Picea; species Picea engelmannii. Next base: position 1,078,570 of record ML781264.1, read on the forward strand.
CAAGGGGAGAAAACCTCAAGGTTTCTAAATACCTTGGAGGTGATACTATGCAGAGAAAGGCACAGAGAAGACAAAATTACTGAAGGTTCTGTAGAGATCTTCCAAGAGGTCATTGAGCACGTGCATAGAGTGCACATGAGGGAATCTATTTCAAGTTTAGAGAGAAGAAGTTTCGAGGAGAGATACTTACAGAGATGTTGAACACTCTGTCAGGAGAATCTCTGCAAGGAGTTCATTGAGTAAGGAAATCACCAGGAGGGTGAGAAGCATTTATTTTCAAGAAATACTTCAGATCTGAGTTTAGTGAAAGCTCAGCAAGACAGGGAGTGTGCACAGAGTGAACTTTTCTCAAGTTCAGAAGCTCAGGAGGAACAATGCCTTTGCGCATAGAGCAATAGCCGATAGAAGTAGAATATTAAGAGACCTTTCAAGGTTTCTTAGTTGACAAAGCTCAGGAGGGGAAGCGTTTCTATAATGCAGATGAGACCTAAAGGAACTGGGCTCGCAAGAGGTAGAGTCGAAGGCCAAGACCTTCAATACTTAGAAAATATTCTAAGTCAAAAATCCAAGAAGCTCAGGAGGAAGAGCACAACTACCATTGGATCGGTGCTGGGAGGAAAGATTTGGATTGTTGAGTTTCATGTCCAGGAAACAGGAGAAGAGAGCGCAAGGAGGACAGATCTGAACCTTCATATCCAATGTTGATATCCGACAACCGTTGGATTGAGCGAAGAGGCACGAATTTTAATTCCTAGAAGCCACACATAGAAGAGTAGAAACGAATGGTGGAGATGCTTCGTGGAGAAGTGCGAAATGCCATGAGTCATTGGATCTCGCAGATCTGTGAGAAGGTTAAGTTCGAGTGTATTTTAGCATTCAAAATCTCAGGAGGAGTAACAACCATTGGATGAGAAGAAACAAGAGCCGTTGGGCCCCCTTTGGAGTGGACTTTTGGCATTTTGGTATTTCGAGGTTCGACATTTCAGCAATTATGATGACAAGGAGCCGAGGTGCTTTGCGTTGAAAACCCCAAAGTCACAAAACGTGATGTGTCTTTGGATTAGGGTTGTGTTCATAGAGGAAGTAGTCACATGGAATGAGATTTGGTCAGGGACCAATCATCGTTAAGCCCATTTCGGCACTTCGGGTCCGGGAAGTAGAGGAGGCTGTGATTTTGGAATTGAGAGTTTAAAACTCCCGGTTCATGAAATCCTGAAAGATCCAGAGCTATCAGATCGAGGAAGATCTCAGTCGTAGATCATGTGGGAGGTGAGGCTTTAGGAATTCAGGAATTGGAGTTTCGAAAGGTAAGGAAACTCTTTGCTGTGGATTTTCGTGAGTTGTGAAATCCCAAAGAGCGAAGGGAAAAATTCCCGAAAGGTTGAGAGACAATATCCATTGGGCCCCAATAGGGTTTCGTGGTTTCGGGACTCAAGAGGTAGAATTGCATGGTCAACACAACTCCCAAAATCATGAAGAGAGAAACGTTGAAAGTTGGGTCCCAAGTATTAGTCAGAGGATACGTGCGACGAAAGTCAAAGGAGTGGTCAAGGTTCGGCGAAAATCCCGAAAGACCATCGATCTCACCAAAGGAGAAATTTTAGAATTCGGGGAATCATAAGGGAAGAGGGAAAGTTGTTGGTTGTTCGCTCAAGTCCTGAAAAGCTGAAATCGGTGGGCAACAAGTGGCGTATGTTCAACGCATTATCTAAAATTCCTTTTTCGGTAAAAGTCCCGATCATATTTGTTGATCAGGTGTGTAGAGTTAGCGCCCTGCATTTGATCACGTAGGCATAACTCATAAGGACTTATGGATACACCCTTGTGTGTGTGAGATATTCCATGTGGGGAAAATTGAAGAGTCAATCTGACTCAGGGAAAGGTTTAGAACGATCCTAAGACTGGGAGGTCGTGCAGAACTTGCTGAGGTTGGGGTTGTTGCGTCACAAATTCTAAACACGTTGCATAAATAGGTCAATAATGATTCTAGCACAAAACAAGAAGCAATTGAAAGACAAGTAGAAGTATCTAGATCTCATGATAGGAGGGATGACCATGAGGGATCTATACAATTGAGGAGTATTATAATACACCACCATAATAATCATCATCACTCACAAGGAAACTCGACCAAAAGAGCACACGAACATTCAATATTGGAGAGAAACCTAAGTGTGTCCCTCATCTAAAGACAAAGGAAAAGGTATGATGTAGATGATTTTCATGGAGATATTAGGAGGAATAAGCCTCTTACTTTTGATGGTGATCAAAAAAAATATGAAGATGTATAAGCATGGATTTTGGGAATGAGAAAATATTTCCAATTGCAGAATTATTCATCAAATGTAGAAGCCAAAATTGAAACCTACCATATTCAAGTTAAAGAATATATATGGTGGTATCAAATCAATCATGTTAAGTATATTGATGAAAAGAGGAATTATTGGAAGCAATTCAAGAGATATTTCCAACAACAATACTTGTCATAGAATTATTATGACAAGAAGATAAAACCGTTCTTTGAACACAATCTTGGAAGAATGAAAATGGATGAGTATGAGAGGAGGTTCCTTGAATTGTTTAGGTATGTTTGATTCATAAAATGAGAAGGTTAAAATCCAAATATTTATGAGTGGGAAACCTTCTTTCTATAGTGATAAAATACATTATAATGAGCCCAGGACATTGGAAGAGAAAATAAAGAAAAAAATGTTCCTTTATGAGAAGAATAGAGGAAGACCAACTTTCCAAAAGGCTTGGGATGAAAAAAAGAATTGAAATATGGAGAAAATAAAGAAAGTTTTTAAGACACCATTTTACAGGAACAACTCTCAAGCATATCAACAATGAAAATCAACACAAATGAGCCTAAGATGATAGATTCATTTGGGAAAATTCCAAGATAACATCCCATAAAATGTTGGGGATGTGAGGGAGACCACTTGTATAGGTATTTGCCTCATAGAGGAGAAAATATGAGGTATTTCATAATATTTAGGAGGTTGATAAAATTGAGGATATAGGAAGAAGAATGCCAAGGATTTATGAATCCTTGGACAACAGGAAAGAAAGTATCGATCTCATATGATTGACATAGAAGGTAAGATTGATAATAATCCTACAGCCATTTAGTTGGTTTTGGAGATAGCAATAGTTACATAAATCCTAATCTTGTTGAAGTATTTCATTTTCAAATAATAAAACAAGATGATTATTGGTTGGTTCATCTAGCCATAGGAGATAAGAGAAGGATTATCGATATTGTTAAGGATTGTTTAATGGACATGAATGGACTTAGCACAAAGGTAGATTTGAAAATAATATCTTTAGGTTCATATGGTTGTTTGATTGGTATGGATTGGTTGGAAAAGAATAATGCACTCCTAGACTATTACAACAAGGAATTCACTTGTCTATATGAGGAAGGACAACTAGGGAAATTTCAAGGGATTCCAAGTCCTGTATCTATTAGAGAAATTTGAGCCATGTAGTTGAAGAAGAGTTTCAGGAAAGGATGTGATATCTATGCAACCCACATGGAAGAGGAAAATAAGGACAAAATTCTAAGTTTTGAAGACCATCCAGTATTGAAACAGTTTTTAGGATGTATTTTTGGAGATTCCAGGGTTTCCACCAAAGAGAGACAATGATTTCTCCATTGACTTGGTGCCAGGAACTACCCCAGTGTCCAAGACTCCCTATAGGATGAGAACACTAGAGTTGAAATAATTACAAATGCAACTTGAATAACTTTTGAAGAAGGGCTATATATTCCCAAGTGTGTCACCTTGGGGCACCCCTATGCTCTTTGTGAAAAAGAAGGATGGAACCTTAAATTTGTACATTGATTTTAGACAGATGAATAAGGTTACCATAAATAATAAATACCCCTTGCCAAGGATTGATGATATATTTGATTAGCTGAAAGGTGAAAGAATATTTTCCAATATTTACTTGAGGTTAGTTTATCATCAAGTAATAATAAAATAAGAAGATATCAACAAGACAACATTCAAGACACAATATGGACATTATGGGTTTGTGGTGGTACCATTTGGGCTATCAAATGCACCAATTATATTCATGTGTATGATGAATGGAGTGTTTACGGAATATTTGGAAAATTGTGTTATTGTTTTCTTGTATGATATACTCATCCACTCAAAGGTACATGAGGAACATGAGAAACATTTAAGAATGGCGATACAAGTATTGAGAGATCATTAATTGTATGCCAAGTTAAGCAAGTACATCTTTTACCAAAGGAAGATTCATTATTTGGGCCATATTATTTTAGAGGAGGGGATATCAATTGATCCTAAGAATATATAATCCATTATAGGATGGAAAAAACCAAAGAATGTTATATGGCTTAGATCATTCCTAGGACTTGTAGGTTATTATAGAAGATTCATTAAAGGTTTTTCAAATATTTGAAACCCAATTAATTCTTTGCAAAATAATGGTGTAAAATTTGAATGGACTTATGGATGTGAAGAAATATTTTAGCAGCTATAGAATATTTTGAAAAGTGCACCAATATTGAAAAATATAGATGTAGATGAATATTTTGTTGTATGCACTGGTGCATGCAAGGGAGGGATTGGTGGAGTCCTTATACAAAATGGACATGTGGTATGTTATGAGTCAAGGAAGTTGAAATAACACGAAAGGAACTATGCCACACATGACTTAGAGAGAACATCCATAGTCCAGGCCTTAAAAATGTGGAGGCATTATCACATGGGAAAAATATTTGAGTTGATGAAAAGCCATAATGGTCTCAAATATTTATTTAGACAACCAACTGTGAATGCCAGACAAGTTAGATGGTTTGAATTCCTTAGTTAATATGAATTTGATATAAAATATATTAAAGGAAAGTAAAATAAAGTGGTTGATGCACTCAACAAGAGACTGCATAAGATGAATGATACAACCATTAACATGTACATGTCTAATTTAAAAGACATAATTTTAGAGGATGCAAATTCATACCAACACTAATTCTAAACAAAAGAAACATTACAAGGGGATTTTCAGTAGAAGTTTAAATATTTTGAGTTGAAAGAGGATGGAGTCCTTATGTATAGGGGGAAATTATATGTGCCAAACTCTAGAGAGATGAAAAATATAGCGTTGAGAGAAATTCACAATGTTCCATATGTTGGGCACTCATGATATCAAAAATCAATTGCAGTTGTAAGAAGCCAACACTTTTGGCCATGAATGAAGAAAGAGGTGGTTGATTACATAGACAAATTCCTAGAATGTCAAAAGGTAAGGTTGAGCATAGACATCCAGCTAGACTGCTACAACCATTTCCCATTCCTAAGTGGACATGGGAAGTTCTTACAATTGATTTTATTACTAAGTTATCTAGTATAGTGAAGCAAAATGATTCCATAATATTAGTGGTGGATAACTTAACTAAGGATTCACATTGTATTCCTATGAAGGCAACTCACAAGGTAGCCAACATTGCAAAAATTTACATGAAGGAAATTTCCAGAAAATATGGAGTGCCTAAGACAATTATTTCTGACAGAGATCCCAAGTTCACATCAAATTTCTTAAAGTGGTTGTTTAAATTATTTGGGACAAATTTAAATTTTAGTATATCATATCATCGAGAGTTAGATAGGAAAACATATCGGTATCAAAGGACTAACGAGATAATTGAGGATATGCTAAGAATGTATTTAATGGACCAACCATCCAAGTGGGAAGACTATATTCACTTGGTTGAATCTACTTACAATAATGGGTACCAAACATCATTGAAGATGAGCCTGTTTGAGGCATTGTATGAAAGAAAATGTAACACGCCATTGAGCTGGGATAACCCAATAAACGTAGAAATTATTGGGCCAGAATTGATAAGGGAAATGGAAGAGATGATGGTAAAGATAAAGAAGAATTTAAAGGTTGCACAGGATAGGAAAATAATCTACGTAGATAAAAAAATGACATACAGGTAATTCAAAGTGGAGGAGCATGTGTTTTAAAAAATAAAAGATAAAATAATCTTGCTAAGATTGGGAAGTTTCCCAATGCTTTCAGGAAGATATCGTGGTCCATTTGAAGTCTTAGAGAAGATAGGCCCAATTGCATACATGCTTGCATTTCCTGCATCCATGAGTGTTCATGATGTCTTTCATATGTATAAATATGTGCCTAATCCTAACCATGTAATTGATTGGAATATGATCTAGGTGGAACATGAAGGGTAATTTTTGGTAGAACCAATGCATATCTTGGACCAAAAATTCAAAGTGATCAGGAAAAAATCTATTGACCTAGTAAAGGTTTAGTGCATCTTCTACGATCTCAAAGATGCTACAGGGGATAATGAGGAGACCATGCAGGAATATGTTGGGTATGTGTTATGTTCTTTGCATGTGTGTGTGTGGGTGCGTCAGATTCGACAACTGCGTCTGATTTTTCTATTTTTAGTGTTTTTCTAAATTAATCTTGAATTAAGGGATTAGGGTTTTGGTAGCTACAAAATACCTAAAACATTGTATATATTGTATGGTGAATGGTGAAATCAATACAATGAAGAGTTGAAAGGTGTGGCACCAAGGAAGGTTGTTTTTCTCCCAGTGAAGGGTTTCCAACGTAAATCTTTGTGTACTATGTGTATGAGCCATTGATTAATTTATGTTTTTCTTAAGAGTCTGTATGCATTTCTTTACTTCACAGGTTTAAAACTTACATGTGGTATCAGAGCTCATTTTTGGCTTCAGGGAATGCCTTTGTTGCTGAGGGTTTGGCTCGGTATTGATAGATCAAGTTTATCTTGGGTCTATGATAAATATGGGTTTAGTGGAAGATTTTGTAGTGTTGATTCGAGTGTATAAAGAGGAATGGAAAGATGTTCTAGAATCAAGATAGATAATTTCAACGGTAAAAACTTTGAGCTATGGAAGCTCAAGATGGAGAACCTTTTTGTAGACAAAGAACAATGGATCGTTGTGGATCCTGGTACACATCCTACTGATATGTAGTCTACTGGCACACAATCTATTGGTACACAAACTACTAGTACACAAACTACTAGTACACCACCTACTGGTATGTTGAAGGAATATTGGGAGAAGTTGGACATAAGAGAAAGGAGTACTATTCGACTCTGTCTGGAAGATTCAATGTTGTTGAATGTCTCGGGAGAATCTACAACCAAGGAACTATGGGATAAGTTAGGGAATTTGTATCAATCAAATTCCTTGGTAAACAAGTTGTTTCTTCAAAAGAAGTTGTATCATCTTAGGATGGAAGATGAAGATTTTGTGATAGAACATCTAAATGCCTTTAATACTATGGTAAGTCAACTGGCATCTGTTAATATTATGATTTTAGAAGAAGATAAGTTTAGTACTTTGTTATGTTTTTATCCAGAATCTTGCGATAATCTGGTTGTAGAAATTGGTAGTACCACTCACTCTATATTGAAGTATGAGGATGTAGTTGCATCCTTGTTATCTGAAGATATGAGGCAGAAAATCATGGATAGTCAGAGCAAAGATGATTTATTTTTAAGAGGTCATACCTAAGACAAGAATCCTAGTAAGTCTTTGGGGGGGACATATCTAAATCTATAGGTAGATCTAAGTCTCTAGGAAAATATTTGAGGAAATGTTGGAAGTGTGGTAAAACATGGCATTATAAGAAATATTGCAAGTCTAAGAAGGTTGATAAACCAAAGGGATCTGATAATACCTCTTCCATAGAGTCAAAAACCTCCACTGAAGAAGGAGGTGATGTTTACTTGATATCTACAAGTACACATGCAGAACTTGGTGTATGGTTAATCGAATCAGGTGCTTCATATCATATGAATTCTCACAGAGAGTGGTTATGTGAATATGAAAATTATGATGGTGGTGATGTATTCCTAGGACATGAATCGACAACCAAAATCATGGGAGGTGGAAGGGTTAAGTTGTTGCTAAACGATGGAAGGATTAGAACTCTCCCTAGGGTTCTACACATTCCAAAACTAGCCAGGAGCCTAATATATGTAACCAAATTGGATGATGCAGGAGTGGATACTGTATTGGGAAAGGGAAATCAGAGGATGGTATGAGGGGCAATGGTTTTGATCAGGGGAGTTCGATGTGGAACTATGTACAATTTTTTTGGAAACACTTATAATAATGGGTGTAACAATTATGGTGTCCCTGATCAGAGAAATGAAGGAGACGAGATAAATATTGTCCCTGGAAAGAAGACCATGTTGTGGCATCAAATACTGGGGAATATTGGAGAAAAGGGTCTTCGAACACTACATGGTAAAGGTATGGTTGAAGGTATGTCTAATTTCACTCTGAATTTTGATTTCTGTAAACATTGCATATATGGTAAACATAATCGAGTAAGATTCCCATCTGGTGCTACAAGAGAAAAGGGGATCTTAGATTTGATACACAGTGATGTGTTTGGACCTATTCATGTTCCATCACTAGGTAAATCTATGTATTATGTTTCATTCATAGATTATTTCTCAAGGAACACATGGATTTATTTTCTTAGAAAGAAATATGAGGTATTTGATAAATTTAAAGAGTTCAAGGCTCTGGTAGTAAATCAGACATAAAAGAAAATAAAGGTATTGAGGAAAGATAATGGTGGATAATTCTGTGGAAATGAATTCGAAGAATTCTGTAAGAAGTGTGGTATAGCAAGGCAGAAGACTAATCCATACACACCTTAGCAGAATGGAGTTGCAGAAAGGATGAACATAACACTGATGGAAAACCAAGGAACATGCTTAGTTCTGAGTTAGGATAATAATTCTGGGTAGAGGCAGTGGGTACAACATTTTACCTGGTCAATCGATCACCCTCATCAGTGCTGGATGATAAAACTCCACATGAGGTATGGACTGGTAAGACACCCTCTCTTAAACATCTGAGAGTGTTTGGTTGTGATGCTTATGTACATGTTCCAAAGGAAAATAGGAGTAAGATGGATAATAAAGATGAAAAGTGTATCTTTATGGGTTATAAAGATGGTTTTAAAGGTTATAATCTTTGGAACCCAAAAACCAAGAAGACTGTTTACAGTCGGGATGTTTTTTTTAGAGAGGTAAAAGATGTTTCCAAATGAAATTCCTACCAAGGCAAGAAGAACCTGAGAAAATAGAGCTTGAGTTGGATGATGCATGTTGGCCCTTGGTTATGTATTAAGGAATAAGGAGAATATTAATTAAGAAGAAAGACAAAGTACGAAGTGCGCGGAAGACACATAAACTGAGGAAGGGTCGAAGTGGTTAAAGAAGAAAAAAAAAATGTAGTAAGGAAAAGAAAGTCGTTGAAAGACAAGATCAAGGAATATAAAGCATCAAAGAATATGGATCGTGGAAAACTCAACCAACGAAAGAATACACCAATGGATTCTTTGGATCACCTCATGGAAAACAAGGAAGGACAGGCTAGTGAAGCCATGAAAATGTAGGTCATGTGGACCTAGGGTTTTGGCACCTAGACTTCGGTCTAAGGTTGTCCGAGAGTCATGTAATGTATAAATAAAGATATATAAGAATTGAGAGGGTTGTTCATTGTTGGTTATGGTCATTGTTTATTATTGTTATCATGGTTTTTGGTGATAGCAATATTGAGTCTATATTCTAGATCTTCAGTTGGGTGCGAAGATCAACCATGCAACTATGTGCCTAGGGAGGGGAGATAAAGAGAGAAAGAGAGAGAGATATGCAGCTAAGTGCATAGATAGAACTATATGTTTTCATCTAATATATCAAAAAACATAATTATGTGGATGTAGACCTAGGGAAACGGTGAACCACGTAAATCTTGTTGTTCTTTGTGGTTGATGTTGTGTTATTTGCTATATGTTATACTATTATTGCATGGTTGTTTTCCTTATTAAATATATAAGGTATCAGATAACTTCGTGAAGCTAAGTGTATGACTGTTAATGGATATTTGGTTTATATTGTGTTGTTGTTCTGAATTCACCTTGCATTTCCTCTGGTTGTAGACACATGTGTCCTGCAACCCCCCTATTACTACTTCAGGTGAGACTTCATCTGCTTCACAGGTGTTGCCGAAAGGGCCAGTAGTTAGGGCTTGTTGGTGCGCTACTAGAGTTGAACCTTGGGTCTACCCCTGTTCCAACAAATGGTTCTATTGCCGCGACAGGGATATTTTTGAGGGACTGCCAAGGTGGTTTCCATCAAAGATAGAAATTCAAAACTGGATAGAAGAACAAGAAAGGAACTTCGCTATAGCTCAGAATAAGAACCCTAGCATTATTACATAAGACTAGTTGGGGAGGTACATCTTTACGGATGTGCAAAAAATTTTATTTACATGAGTTCATAAGGAGTTATACTAGTGGTTATCCTGACTAGAAGACATGTAGTTTGAAATCAGATCTAGACCACCCGTGGTTTAGACAACAACGTTGATCAAGAAGGTCAAGATAGTTGATAAAACTATGTCTAGAGCAGTAGATCTCTGGTTTGATAGCACTATTGGAGGGTACATTACTGAGTTTGATATTGACAAAGTGGAATCATATAGTCATGCAGAGAGGTATTTCTTTAAGGGACCTAGATGAAAGTTTGTACCCTTCTTGAAGCTAAAGATTAAGATGCTATTGCATGAGTATAATATCTTGAAGATATAGTAATTAGTGGATTTTAAAGCTAATGTTCAAGAATTCAGACAACGACAATGACACAGAGGCTGGACACACGCGCAGTGGGAGATCGTTCAGAGAGGTTCCTCTTGCGAACCCATTTAAGCAGAATTATAGAGACGAGGGATTCTAGAGTGGAGAAGAAGAAGATCTAACAGGCAAAGAGTATTCAGAGTCTGCAAGGGAAGAGGAAGTAAATACTAAAGAACTTCGTTGAGGAGAACCAAAAAATTCAGGGATTGCGCCTACTATCGAAGTAATTATTATTACTCCTCCTGTTGTTTTAGCAACATTAAGTAGCCAGAGTAACCAGAGTAATCATAGCACTCAGAGTACTTTTACAAGTAGTTTAATACATACTTAGTCAGGAAACCAAGGAAAGTCTATGGCCGACAAAATGAGGTTACCTATTTTTAGAGGAGATGGATCTGAAGATCTTGACCAACACTGGTTCTTATGAAAATATGTATGGATCATTAAGAAATTCACCAACAAAGATGTTAAGAGAGCTCAGTTTAGTACTACCATGAGGGACCGTGCACTGAGATGGTTTATGAAGTTTTCTTTAGGTGATGGATAGCCTAAACCGTTGAATGACATTAAGACTGTGTTTAGTGCAGAATTCAAGAAACCTATTTTGGAGTTGCGGTGCATTACAGAGTTGAAGGAAATCAAGCAAAAGGTGACTGAACCTATTTGGGAGTTTGATCAGAGGTTTAAGAATTTGACAGGTCATTTTTGTTTTCAGATCTCGGATGAACAGAATAAAGAATGGTTCATTATTTCCCTCCTGTCACATATCAGAGTTCCTCTGATGCATCATAAATTTGCTTCGCAAGATGAATCTCTAGAGATCGCCATGAAACTAGAAGCATCCCCTGTAGGAGAATCTAGTCAAGGTATGAGCCATATTTCAAATCAATTAACTAGTTTATCTTTACAGGTCAAAGATATGAAAAAATACAATGGAAAGTGTTAGCACTTTGTAAATTATGTCCGACTGAATAGACAGATGACAGAGGTAACTATTTCAACTAGATTTAGAGCTGAGGCACTAGCCTGCTCAACTCAGAGAGGGCTCTCTCATGTCACTTGATACATCTATGGAAATTGGTGGCTAGAATTGGTTTGTTTTGGGGTTTTAATAAATTTGTTGAAGAGATGAAGATGACCTTTGGGCTATGGGGTAAAGAATGTAGGATGCATTTCCAAATCATGAAAACAATCAAGAGGAAAAAGCTAAATGAGGAAGTGACTTCTGAGTTTATGCTTTGAAAATTTTAGATGGTATCAGAAGAAAAGAAACACACAACTATTATCAAAGAATTATAGTAATGAATTTTGAAATGGTTTAGAAGAGATGAACATAGTCTAAATCACCAAGATGAGATCATTGAATAATGAATTCTGGACTTTTAGTTTCTTAATGTAGACAGAAGAAAGAAAAATTAAAATACAGAATAACAGGAATCACACAATATGAGAGAAAATGAGACTCATAACACCATCAATTAGAATCTTTTCATAAAAAGTCCCAAAATCTGCCTCTACACCCATGCATTCATTCTAGCCCCAGAGATTTATAAAGTTTTCCTGCACAGAGGGCAGGCTCCTCTTTTCTCCATGCTTCTATACTCGTGAGGCCAAGCATATATAGAGGAATTTCATATGGAATTTAAAACGTTCTGACTTCCTCATAATTCTAAAAATAGATACAAGTTACAAAAAGGAAGAATAGTTGTATTATTTAAAGGGACCGTTAGTAATCGGTCTGTCATATCAGGACTCCCTTCTCTTAATCCGACATCTGTCCAAAACTATCTGAAATACACCAAAATTTTACCTGAGGATTCACCTCAGCTTGGCGATTTCCTCCTCCAGGGTACTCCACCAATCAAAATTTTCCCCGATGCTCTCTATCAAATCGATTTTGGCCTCTAATTTCCTCCTTTTGCTCCTCTTTTTCTTTGCGGTTGGGTGGCAGGTTTTTTCTACATGTTCATTTATAACAAGATCCCTCATAACGGGGTTTAATTTTACTCCCAACTCTGTCTCAGTTTCAGGTTCGGTATGAAATTTAGTCACCAGCATCTGCAAGACCCATCTTTCATTCTTACTTATTGACCTGCCTGGTACCTTAGCTGAGAACCCAATCATGCCAGACACCGTTTGATAGGTATTATCCATGCCTTTCATACTTCGCAGAGACCTTGATTTGGCCACCCTTTGAGTTTACAGAATTCAGGAGCATAGGCCGAGCTTGTTTTTCTTATGCATAAGATGACAATTTCCCAGAATAGGATAAAATGATTCATATATGAGATTTGATGGTTTTTGTACTTTGCTCATGAATTACTATCATAGTACCTTGGTGTGCCACGCTTCATCAATCCACTTTGAATGATGAGCCTTGAGTTAGTTATGCGGTGACGTCCTTTTGGTATGTCATCAGGGAAAGTACCTGGACCAGTGATGTAAGGTGATCTGACCAAATGCCATCCTCCCCGCGAGCTATCAACATGACATTTTGAACCACGTGACATCGGGGCCATAGGAAAAGTGGTTTCGGGCAATCCACCATCTCCCCTGATGCATGTGTAAGAGTGCCACGCATTCCCTGTCGAAACCAGAATAGTTTTCCCCAGTCTGCCTTCGCGATGTTATGTTCCATGTTATTTGTTTGTCTGATGTAGGCTTCGACCGTAGATCTGAGATTCTTCAAGATCGAAGGCCCACCATGCTACTCCCTTCCCACTTCCTCTACATTCATTCATACGTCGTGGAATATAACCGAGCGCCCCGAACTATTGCGCCTCTACTGTGGTATAGCGTCTCGCTAAACTTCAGAAGTTTTAATATCCCGATAAAAATTGTTAGGGTGATAACAGAAAGGAGAAAAGAGAAGATATCTGTTGTATCAGATGTAAAGTAGAGATCCATGACAAAGAGTATCGTCCTTTATTTAATGAATACTTGGCCTTTGGAGTGCCTAACCCTTTGAAGAAGGTTACTCTACCATGGTGTGAGGTATGTAGAAATAGACATCGCTTTGGTGAATGTTATTACATGAAGAAATATGTATAGACACCTACCAATCTCTATTGCACATTTTGTAAGTCTGTGGAGCATGATGATAAGGACTGTAGGGCTTATGATCTCATGCATGAAAGGTTAAGGGATACATATAGAATTCAAGGAGAGATGCAGTCATAAGGAAACATTGTGCAATTCAATTCCCCGGGAAGATGAAACTTCAACCCTAGCTATGGATTCAGAAGAAGAGGACGAGGAGGAGGAATGGGTTGAGGTCGAGGTCAGATCATTTTCTATAATTTCACCCAGACAAGACATTTGGAAAGGGATTGTCATAACCCTTGTACGACTTTCAGCTACTGTAATTCATTTGACCATGTCATTGAAGACTGTATTGTATTGTTAGAAAAACTTCAAGAAAGACGAGGTGGAAACCAACAAGTACAACTAATATCAGCTGAACCTCATAGTGAGGAACCTAGAGTCATTTTTATTACTAGAGGAGGCATTATTACAGGAGAAGACAAAGTGACTCCAGGAAAGACTACAGATGGATCAGGGATCAGAAAAGTTGTAGAGAATACACAATTGTTTGATCCAAGGAAAGAAAAGCACACCTTTGAAGAAGCAAGAAGATAATTTGTAAGAGAACGAGCTTCTTCATCCAAATCACAAACAAAAGTAAGGGAATGTGAAATGCCTCTAACATTTGATCAGTCTTCCCTAGCTAGACAAGGAAAAGAGGTAAGAAAGCTCATGAACTTCTTGTATACTTGCATCAATTTGATTAAAGATGAAAAAGTTGTGCAGGAAATACAACACTTAATAAGACAATATGAAGTTGGGAGAATAGATCCTCTTCTAAGTAGAGCTATGAATCAAGTATCTAGGAAAAGGAGAACAAAAAAGGAACTACACCTTAATGCTCATATTTGAGACTACAACATAGACTATGTGGTCCTCGACTTGGGATCAGAATTAAATGTTATGACGAAGAAGACTTGGGTATTGATGGGGAAACCTAAGTTGATTTACTCCCCTATTAGGCTCAGGATGGCTAATCAGCAGGCAGTGAGCCCCTTTGGAAGACTAGAGCATGTCCTTGTGGACATCGACGAAGTGAGGACATTTGCAGACTTCAAAGTGATTGATATTGTTGATGATATTTTCCCCTACCTAGCATTGTTAGGAATTGATTGGGCTTTCAACAATTTGACTATTGTTGACCTAAAAAAGAGAAGAATTACATTTGAAGGTGATGGCCTTAATTTCATTACACCTCTTGATACCGATGAAGGTTGCATATACACATAACCAATAAGAGAAGAAGACTGCGCCTACGAGCTAGAAAACATCTATAAACTGACAGTAGGACAACAAGATTACATTAATCCTACAGCAGATGGAAATCTAAGTTGGCGAAGTGAAAGTGCATGCTCATCAGATTCAGAAGAAGCATTGGAAAATTGGAAGAAGAGAATGTATAAAGTCTCTACGCGGAGCTGTGCCTGACTGACTAGAGAAGTTCGCTGCATTGGCACAGAAGTAACTAATCTTCCTACATTTGATGGCTTGAACCATTTAGAGACATATCTAGTTGAATTTGAAGGAATTGATGGCAATGCACTTTTTAGACCAAGCTGAAGGTTGCAAAGTTTAATACAAAGGTCATAGTTGTCCTACCTAAGGACCATGTGCAAAGTTGTGAGGAAGCCTGGAGAAGCATTCCTAAAGAACAGTGGGTACATAAGTTCATTAAAACTTTGGATACTACGCCTATCAACTGGTATCTTCAAGCAAAATTGCACCTCCTCACTATAGATTGGTATGGAATGACTCATAACTTTATAACTATGCTCCTATTTGAATGTCAGCACCCTACAATAGATCAGGCTTTACAAATTGTAAGACAAAAGATCTTTGAAGAGGCACCTAACCTCCCTTTTGCACAAGAAGAAGATTAATGGACTGCACCTCTTCAGAAGTTATAGGGTTGTTATAATATTAATGTTGATGAGGATGATGACCCTAGGGATGTAAACACTACAGAAACTGAAGGTCAAAGAGACATACAAGGGCTAGGGATCGAATTACCTTTTATTGGACAACCTATTAGGATTGAGAAGGTTAATATTGGAAAAGAGAAAACCCCTAAGTTGGAAAATGTTGGAGACTATTGGGATGATGCTACTATTGATAAAATTATAGAACTACTACATGAGTATCAGGCCTTGTTTCCAACCAAGTTCATAGACATGAAGGGCATAAAAGGACCCATGGGAGAAATGAAAATTCCTTTGAAACCAAATGCAAGGTCGGTCAAGCAGAGACCTTACAGACTAAATCCCAAGTACAAGAAAAAAGTTAAGATTGAATTAGATAGAATGTTGGAAACAAGAATCATAGAACCAGTTGAAGAATCTGAATGGATCAGCCCTATGGTGGTCCAAGATAAGAAGTCAAGAGAAATCATAATTTGTGTAGATATAAGGAAACTAAATGATGCATGTTTACATGATCCATTTTCTACACCTTTTACTAATGAGGTCCTAGATAATGTAGGAGGATAGGAAGTCTATTCCTTTACCGATGGATTTTCAGGCTATCACCAGATTAGAATTGCTAAGGAGGATAGACATAAGACCACATTTGCAATAGAATGGGGCTCTTATTAGTACATTGTGATGCCTTTTGGGTTAAATAATGCACCAAACATATTTTACAGGGTGGTGGTCAAAGCATTTAAGGAGTTTTTACACAAGTTTTTAGAGGCATACTTTGATGATTGGACCATTTTTAGCCTACTGAAAAATCATATTGAATGTTTGAGATTAATGTTAGATAAGTGTAGGAAATGTCAGATTTCCCTAAATCTGCAAAAGTGTATTTTCTTCTCACCTTTTGGAGTGTTTTTAGGACATATTGTGTGTAAACATGGATTGTTGGTAGATCCTTCCAAGATTTCTATCATTGTTGACCTACACCCTCCTACTTCAGTTAGACAGTTATGCACTGCATTAGGACACACTGGATACTACAGATAGTTCATTAAGGGATATGCACAGATCACAACACCTATGGAGAAGTTATTAAAGAAAGATAGTAAGTTTCAATGGATAGAGGAATGCCAATAGAGCTTTGATACACTAAAGCAGAAAAAGGTTGTTGGCATAGGGGTAGACCCAAGGTTCAACACTTCAATAATGCACCAACAAAACCATAACTACCAATCCTTTCGACAACACCTGCAAAGCAGGTGCAGTCTCACCTGAGGTAGAGGCAGGGGGGGTTACAGGACTCAAGTGTCTGTAACCAAGATGAGACACATATATGTGATTATAACACCTTGTAGAGTACTTAGGGACAATACCTATTAATTTATTATCTTTATTCACATCGTAGATCAAACCCTAAGTACTATTCAATGCAATAATAATGATAACATATACTCTGCACTTAGCATCAGAAGTTAAATATAACATATTCAACATAGACAAAGCACTAATCATTCATAGATATATTTATCATTCATTATAATCAATGCAATAAGCAGATATACATCATAATCATATCACAAAGCAAACCATCAACACATGATATGCGTGGTTCACCCCAGTGTGGGGCTATGTCCACCAATGGATTCTTCTTATTTATTAGTCTTCTTCAATCTCTTACATTTGTCTGCTTCTCTGCACTAAGACACAAAGCCAATCTTTGCACTGGACAGGTGATCTGGACACTGCACACCAGATCCACCTTCCCCAAAATCAAGTCAAGGCACAAAGACAACTCCTCTATCGAGCACAGAGCCTTACATACATGTTATGTTGCACACATAAACTCAAAACTACTTGCCTCTTGCACTTAGCTACTGACTTAGCACATAGCTACTTACATCTCTTGCACTTAGCCACTTCCTACTTCTACATTACACCCTTACATATTTATACATTTACAAAAAGGCCTAATCATGGGTAAACCCATGGGCCAACATCCCATAACCCATTACATAAACCCTAATGAACTCCATGCTGGGTCCACAAGCCCGCAAAATAAGTGAGATCCCGTGATCGCAACTCCCCCTGGGTGCTCCATCTTCGAACGCCACATCGAAGTCCCAAAAGTGGTCAAACCCGACCAATGTTTCCTCAAAACTTCATCGAGGGCCAACAATAGTCACTGTGCCTATTTTGATTTTCCTAGATTGGAGTAAGGAATTCAATGTTCATGTCGATTCTTCATCCATTGCATTAGGAGAAATTTTAGCACAACCAGGTGAAGGAGATATTGACCACTCTATAGCCTTTGCGAGCAGGAATATTTCTACATCTGAAATAAATTATACTACCACTAAAAGAGAAGGCTTAACTATGGTTCACACATTGTAGAAGTTTAGACACTACTTGTTGGGAGGACATTTTAAGATGTTTACAGATCACTCTGTATTGAAATACTTATTCGACAAGCCATTGTTGGGGGGAAGAATATGAAGATGGCTATTATTATTCCAGGAATATGATTTTGATATTGTGGTCAAGCCAGTGAGAATGAATAAGGGACCTGACCACTTATCCAAGTTAGAATATGGAGAGGAACCTACCAGTTTGGATGATACACTACCAGATGCACAGTTGCTAACCATAAGAAAAGACGATGATCACTTCATCGAGATAGTCTAGTTCCTGTCCATAGGAATGGCACCTCGCAAATATAAAGTCATTCAAAAGAAATAGTTGGTAGTCTGCGCTACATATTTTCAAATTATAGATGGAAAATTATATAAGATGGGAGTAGATGAGATATTTAGGACATGCGTTATGGAGGCAGGAAGACCATTGATTCAAGCAGAATCACATTAAGGCATCACAAGAGGACATTATGTAGGGAAAGCAACAACGCAAAAGGTTCTTAGAGCTAGCCTCTGGTGGCCCACTTTACATAAGGATGCTAAGGAATACTACAGAGCATGCAATGTATGCCAAAGGATAGGGAATCCTTCTAGAAGAGACGAAATTCCTTTAGCACCTCAAATAAATTTGCAGGCCTTTTCGAAATGGACTATTGACTTTGTGGGACCTATCAACCCACCAAGAAGGCACACAGGAGCTCGATACATCATCACTGCTACAAAGTATTTGACCACATGGGTAGAAGAAAGAGAAGTTAAGGTTTGTAGTGCAACCATAGCTGCATGATTCATCTTTGATGATATCATAACTAGATTTGGATGCCTGAATATCCTTATGAGTGATCAAGGTACACACTTCATAAACAAAACCATGGAAGGCTTGACTCAAGAGTTCGAAGTTCACCATCAGAAGAGCACACCATACCACCCATAGGCAAATGGTACAGTCAAAGATTTCAATAAGATATTGGAGACAACACTAACCAATATTTGCAGTGTTAATAGAGATGATTGGGATTTAAGAATTCCAGCAGTATTATGAGATTATTGAACTACTTGCAAAAATTTAACAACGCAGACTCCCTTTAAGTTAGTCTATGGCTTGGAAGCAGTGGTACCTATGAAATATTTGGTTCCCAACTTAAGAATTGCAACATTTACAAGAATGGATGATACTGGTTCTGTTCAATACAGGCTTGCATAGTTGCTGGAACTAGAAGAAGATAGATTTATTGCAGGATTTCATCAGCAGGTACAAAAAGAATGAGAAAAGGCTTACCATGACAGACATGTCAAGAGGAAAGCATTTAAACAAGGAGATTTGGTACTGTTACATGACAACTAGTTCATGAAGCATCCAGGGAAGTTTAGGATACATTGTCTTGGGCCATTCAAAGTTTCCTATGTTATAGAAGGTGGAGTTGTGCATTTGAAGACACTTAATGGAGACTTGAAAGATGGTTTAGTGAATGGAAGCTGGTTGAAGCTATATTGTGATGACTAGCTGCCTCACAGCTCTCAATAAATGAAAGGAAAGAAGGGTCTAGGTACCAAGTGCAGTTGAAAGTGGGTACCAGACATAGAAAAGACAGTCTACACACATTAGGGAGGGATAAATCAGAAAGCACAGGCTGCTCTACGCAGTTTGTAGTCGAAGTAAAACAAAAGGCTCAATCTTCCAGTGACTCGGGATGAGTCACATGTGAGTGTTGGGGGATTGTTGGCCCTTGGTTATGTATTAAGGAAGAAAGAAAATATTAAGGAAGAATAAAGACGAAGTACGAAGTGCATAGAAGACACATAAACTGAGGAAGGCTCGAAGTGGTTAAAGAAGAAGAAAAGAAGGAATGAAGTAAGGAAAAGCAAGTTGTTGAAAGAGAAGATCAAGGAAGATAAAGCATCAAAGAATATTGATCATGGAAAACTTAGCAAGTGAAAGAATACACCAACATATTCTTTGGAGCACCTTGCAGAAAAGAAGGAAGGATAGGTTGGTGAATCCATGAAAATGTGGGTCATGTGGACCTAGGGTTTTGACACCAAGACTTCATTCTAAGGTTTTCTGAGATTCATGTAATGTATAAATAAAGGTCTAGAAGAGTTGAGAAGGTTTTTCATTGTTGGTTATGGTCATTGTTGATTATTGTTATTGTGGTGATAGCAATATTGAGTCTATATTATGGATCTTCAGGTGGGTATAAAGATCAACCCTACAACTGGGTGTGCAGGGAGGGGAGATAAAGACAAAAAGAGAGAGAGATATGCAACTAAGTGCAAAGATAGAATTGTATGCTTTCATCTAATATATCAATAAATGCAGTTCTGTGGATGTAGCCCTAGGGAAAGGGTGAACCACGTAAATCTTGTCGTTCTTTGTGGTTGATGTTGTGTTATTTGCTATCTGTTATACTATTATTGCATGGTTTTTTTCCTTATTAAAGATAGAAGGTATAAGATAAATTTTTGAATCTAAGTGTATGAATTTTAAGGGATCTCTGGGTTATATTACGTTGTTGTTCTGAATTCACCTTGCATTTCCTTTGGTTGTAGACACCTATGTCTTGCAATCCCCCTATTTCTACTTCGGGTGAGACTTCATCTGCTTCATAGGTGTTGTCAAAAGGGCTAGTAGTTGGGGCTTGTTGGTGCACTGTTAGAGTTGAACCCTGGGTCTGCCCCTGTGCCAACAATGCAAAATTTGAATCATATGAAGAAGATGAAGCAGAAGAAGAAGAACCTCATACCCCAGTATTGAGGAGACCAGTGAGGGAAAGAAGGAAACCAAAAAGGTATAGTCCACCTGATTTTCATTCAAATTTTTCTTTATCTATTATTGATGATGATCTCAGAACTATCAGGGAAGAGTGAATTCAGAGGATAGTAAACTCTGGAAGAAGGCCATGGTTGAAGAAATGGATGCCTTGGATAAGAATGAGGCGTGGGATATAGTTGAGTTTCCAGCTGGAAGAAACTTTGTTGGTATCAAATGGTTGTTTAAGAATAAGTTTAACGTAGAAGGAAAAGTGAAGAAATACAAAGCTCGATTAGTAGAAAAATGTTATTCCCAGATAGAGGGAATTGACTTTGGTGAGATTTTTTCTCCTTTTTCCAAGTTAAATTCTATTAGATTTATTTTATCTATTTTTGTTTCTTTTGATCTTGAAGTGGAACAGATGGATGAAGAAGCCATAAGTATTTGTAGTGAAGAGAAAGAAAGAGATGGTCTATAAGATAAAGAAGTCGCTATATGGTTTGAAGAAATCACCTAGGATGAGGTACCAAAATTTTGACACATACATCCATGGATTTGGATTTGTGATAAGCAAGGTTGACCACTATGTATATTCCAAGCATGTTGGTAATCACTTCATTTATGTAGTGTTGTGTGTTGATGACATGTTGCTGGTAGGAAATAACATGGATGTTATCAAGCAGGTGAAATCGTAGCTATCCTCCAAATTTGACATGAAGGATCTCGGTGCTGCTAACTTCATTATGGGAATGGAGATTAAAAGAGATCATTCAAACATGAAACTCTGGTTGAATAAGAGAAAATATGTTGAGACAATATTGTAGAGGTTTAATATGCATGGAAGTAAACCGGTCAAGGTTCCTATTCCTATAGGTGTAAAGTTATCTATAGATCAATGTTCCAAGACATAAGAAGAAGAAGAGGACATGTCCCATGTTCTGTATGCTAGTTCAGTTGGTAGTTTGATGTATGCAATGGTCTGTACTAGACCGGACATTGCACATGCAGTGAGAGTTTTGAGTAGGTATATGTCAAAACTAGGGAAGGAGCATTGGAAAATAATAAAGAGAGTCTTTAGGTATTTGCGTGGCACTACCAATTATGGATTGTGCTACCAAGGAAGGCCAGGATTAGACAGAGTGGTGGACATACATGAGTTTGTTGATGCAGACTAGGTTGGTTATATAGATCGCATAAGATCCACAAGTGGGTATTTTTTTAACCTATTTTGATGAGAAATTAGTTGGATGAGCAAAAGACAGGTTATAGTGGCACTATGAACTACAAAATATGAATACATGGCAGCCACTCATGCAAGAAAGGAAGAAATATGGTTATAGAGATTGTGTTCAGGTATTGGGTTGGTACAAAAAGTAGTGAGATTAGAATGTGACAGTCAGAGTGAAATATTCCTGGCAAAGAACCTTACTTATCATTCGAAGACAAATCATATTGATGTTCAATATCACTTTGTGAGCGACATGGTTGAAGAAAAGAAGGTGTTGCTAGAAAAGGTTGACACTTTGAAGAATGTTGCAGATTCATTGACAAATTATGTGAGCACAGAGAATTTCTCTTGGTGTAGAGTAAAAATGGGCATTGCTACCCTGGATTGTTGACTATGTAATCCTGTGAACCCATGTATGCAAAGAAAAAAAAAAGTGGGAGAATGTTGGGTATGTGTTATATTCTTTTCATGTGTGTGTGTGGGCGCATCAGATTCGACAACTGCGTCTGATTTTTCTATTTTTAGTGGTTTTATAAATTAATCCTGGATTAAGGTATTAGGATTTTGGTAGCTACGGAATACCTAAAACATTGTATATATTGTATGGTGAATGGTGAAATTAATACAATGAAGAGTTGAAATGTGTGGCACCAAGGAAGGATGGTTTTCTCCCAGTTAAGGGTTTCCAGCGTAAATCTCTGTGTACTATGTGTATGATCCATTAATTAATTTATGTTTTTCTTAAAAATATGCATGCATTGTTTTACTTCAGAGGTTTCAAACTTACCGAAGAGTACTCGAATTGTTTTGAAAATTTTGAAGAAAACTGAATGTTAATTTGTATTTATGTGTGCAAGGATTCATTTTGGAATATAGAGTTTATGGAACCACATTTCAGAGATTCCTAGACAAACTTCATTGAGCCCTAGAAGGGGAGTGGTACAGGTTGAGGGAATACAATACAAATAAGGGGGTACACTTCCTTGGGTTCTGTAGGTTGAGGGGAACAAGAGATTTATGGATGAAACTATTTCGGGAGTTATGAACTTGCAAAAATAATAAGTATTATGATGTAATTTTCTTGTACATGTATATTGGTATAGTGTTGTGCATCGAGGATGGTGCAATTTGTAAGGGGAGGGGAATTTAACATCCCAATTTTTAATCCCCAGATTAACGATATGTAATGTAAATATGATGTATGACAATGATCTTGAATATGTAGTATGCAAACATTGTATATCATGACAATAAAATAAAATGTGATGGTGGTTGCATATGGACATGGAAAAAGTCATGGGGGATGATTTTTCCACAAGAGAGTAGGGTTCTAAAGGTTTTTATTATTCATGTTCCTTAAATAAATAAATAAACCCATTCCTAAATTATTTTTTTGAGTGAACCTTCTAATTTTTCCTTTGACTCTATGAGAGCCCAATCATTGAATACATGTAAGAGTTTGGGTGTGAGGAGTCACATCCCATAGTTATTGGGAGCATGGGGTTGAAGTGCAATCAACATTAGGGAGAGTGAGAGTCAATCTAGTGAGGGAAAAGGAAATTTGTATGGGAGAAGAGAACATTTTTTACAGAAATATTTTGGGACCGAAAGAGGGAGATAAGTACTAGAATTGGAATATATCCATAGTGGGTTTTGTGGGAAGCTTGTGGGAGTTGTAAAATGAATTAATAAAAAGGTTGTTAAGCCCATGGAGTGAGTTTTATTGTGCAGAGAAAATGATTTTATGTTGAGAGTTTTATATTGTAGCTCTAATTCCCTAGAGCTCCCAACAAGAGACATTCCTAGCCAACCTGTGTCGTAACCCTGGAGGGAAGGTAGATAGCTTGAGGTATTATGTAGCACATAAGGGGATCCCATTCCTTGGGTTGTGCATGTTGTGGGGAAGAAATATGGTGGATTTGTATGTATGTAGGAAACTAGCTTGTTGTGAGTAGACAATAGACACCCTTTCTTGTGGATTCCTAGCCCCAAGTCGAGGGTGACTGACTATTGAGATTTGGAGTATCAATTATATGGTTGTGTGGAACATCTATCCTCTAAATTTGGTTGTGCATTTGATTTAAAATATGAGTATTTGATCTATGTTCAATGTTTTATTTATGGGTTTATATTATTGTGCATAAACTCTGTGTTTTTGAGAAATTATATATTGTATGTGTATGTTTAATTAGTTGCAATCATATTTATTGAAATTGTATGCACATCTAGGAGGAAAGTGTGCAGAAGGAAGACAATGCATGGGAAAAAGAATAAAGACGAAAATGGATAAATCAAGAAAACAATAAAATAGAGCATGACAGAAGGATGAAAAATCGACATTCCAGAAATAGAAGAACAATAGAGAGCAACACATAGAGGGAAAAGAACCCCAAACAACTAGTTAGATAAGAAAAGTATGCATTGTAATGAGATATTTTTTGGATGAATAGATTAGGGTTTTTTGCCCTAGATTTCTGTATAAATATGTAATGGGTTGGGACAATGGGGTTCTGTTGTTCGTCATTCCTCTCTCCTCTCTCGTGAAATTATGGTTCATTGTTAGGGGTTATTCCATATGATTGCATTCCATAGTTCTTGAATTTGACAGTATGTTGATGAGAAGAATAAATAAAGGAATGCTAAAGAGATGATACCAAATCATGTGTTGTCTGTCTTTTATACATTTGCTTATGAATTATTTCTGAATGCATCATAGAATAGTTTTTTCTTATGGTTAAACATGGTGCAATGTTCATATTTGTAACAAAAATTAAGTATATATGAATATGGAATAGAATGATAATATGAATCCGAATCACTAAGTAGTTAATAAGGAATAAGGATAGAATATCGCACACAGAAATTATAAAGAAGAATGAACAAGATGACCTCACATTCCCTCAATACTACATAAGCATGGTTATGACAGTCCCAATAAATGCCTCGAGTGAGACTTCATTTGCATAAGCAGGTGATTCTGAAAGGGACGGTGTCTGGTGGGGTTTTTTTGTGAAAGATAATTCAAACCTAGGGTCTTACAAACCGTTCGTAGCGCCAACAAATGCTTTCATTTTCGGGTCATAGAATTTTCAATTAAGGAAATGTTTTGGAGGTCAACTAAGAAGGAGATATCAGAGTGGTTGGAAAGAAAGGAACAAGATTTTTCACGACAAGAGAACATGGATCCTTGGATGGGTGACAAGAAATGGATGCAAAGTTATGTGTACACAGATCTGCATGAAATTTTCTTTGGTTAATTTCCAATTATTCTGACTGAATGGCTAGAAAGATTAGTGGAGAAAACTGGAAGGTTCAGGGAAACAACACCTGGGAATTGGATTCCTAAATTGGTAAGAAAAATGAATTATGTAAGTAACCAAACTACTCGTGCAGTGGATTTTTGGTTGGATAGCATAATAGGAGGATATATTACATATTTTGCAGTAGATTGCATTCAATCATATGTTGGAATACTGAGAGGGGGGGTGATTCAATATGATAAAAATTAGTACTTTTAATCACAATATAAAACCTCCAATGAATATTATGAGCATTAAAAATATCATCAACACCATAAACATCGCATAAACACATTACACCTGAATTGTACATGGAAACCCAATGCGGGAAAGAACCCAATAATGTTTTTCTTATTCATCAAAGAGTACATTAATTGGAAGCACCAAATTCCTATTTATCCAACTACAATTGGAAGGAGGATCCAACCCCCTATTTACAAGCTGCAACCTGAAGGACGCTCCAACTCCCTATTTTTCTAACTCCAACTAGAAGGAGGCTACAACCCCCTTTCCTTGCCTCATCCAACCACCCTGAAATATAAATGTATAGAAATATGTCACTACCACATCAATATGTCACTACCATCACTGTCATTGTCAACATGTCACCACAACCTGTCACTCTCAACCTATCACAACAACTTGTCATTGTCAACCTGTCACAACAACCTGTCATTATCAACCTGTCACAACAAACTATGTCTTATATCTGACCTAGTTTATGTAATCACAGACCTTCATACCTTCCTCAACTTCAACAACAAGATAATATCATCTTCATCAACCTTTACCTTAGTCTCATGAGACTAGTTTTGGAATAGTCACAAACCCTAACTTTCAACAAGAATAACTTTGTACTTGTAATGAATAAAGGTATGAAAATTGTACCCAACCGTCTTCAGTATATCTTCTAAAATATCTCCAAGTTTCACTCCTTGAATCATTCCTTAAAAGGAGTTATAGAGAAAATGGAAAACCTTGCTGAATTATGGCCTATTCTAGGAGCAAACTTGTACGACATGCCATGTGGTCAATATTTAATATATTATTTTGAAAATATCACGCAACGAACTAAATCCTGTAATATTTCCATTTCAATAGGTCTCATATAATTTTTATTCTCTATGAAGAAGTTATGATGGGTTTACCTGTAACACTTTTTTAAAACTAGTTTCAGAACTAGTCAAAATCCCTATCTTCCACAGAGTGTACCTCAAAAATTACAACAACCCAAAAGCTCAAATTTATACCATAGGTGCCTTGATATGTATTGTCAATATTTTCATATTTTATCTATCTAAATCATTCTAGAAATAAATTTATAGCGAAAATGGTAATATGACATGTAAATAACATACCTTAGAACACATCATCAAAAGCTTCATCCTCCCTTGGATTTTCGGCCTTCTTTACTTCACCTGGACTTCTCTACCTCCACCCTGTATTCTCAGAAGTGAATACACATAAGTGATTTGCAATGGACTCCTATCTGTGTTATAAAGAGAAATTTCTTATTGACATGCAATTTCCATGCAACTCATGATAGCATTAAACTCACATGCAACTCACATGCAATAATTAATTATCTCTCCAATAATTAATTATCCCTGCAATAATTAATTATCGCGCCAATAATTAATTATCCCTGAAATAATTAATTATCTTTGTTTACTTCAACTTTACTTCTACATGCAACTTTTCTCAAGGGTTGACATTAATGAAAACCAATGTCAATAATTAATTATCCCTGCAATAATTAGTTATGATAATTAATCTGCAATAATTAATTATCCCTGCAATAATTAATTAATATTTTTTGATAATGAATTAATCTTTTGTTGCAACAACCGCTTTGACTGGTCAATATTCTTGATGACCTTCTAGAGGCTTCTAGAATATTCTTGAGGGTCCTGCAATTTCACAAAGACATATCTTCTTAACCATGAGGAACTACGTGGCATACCATATATGAATGGAAATGGAATGATGTGTAATATCCACCTATAATAGTCCTACTTGCAAGTATATTGAACTTCATGTCTTTATTCCTTGATCAACTATGGGTTCCATGATCAACATGTCACTAGATCCTCTCACATGGATAATATACCAAGGGCACCAAGGGCACCTCTCAACTAGATGTCCACCACCACCAACACATGCCTCTACCAAGCATGTACCAACCTGTACCATGCATCAATGATATACCATATCATTCTATACACCATGTACCATAAGATATGCTAAACAAGTAATACCAATGATGTATCTCAACCAAGTACCGTCATCACCAAGAGAGGTATCCCTTAAAAATGTGTCAATATCAAGGGTAGACCTATAACACGACAACCAATTGTCCAATGATCTCGTCCACATATATAGGGATTCCATACTTCTCCAAGTGTTGACATCAATCTCTAATATCACTCTCCAAGGGTTGATATCAATGACAACCAATTGTCCAAACCAACTATCCAACATCATACAATGTTGCAGAAAGAGACTTTTTCAAAGGTCTGTGTGGGAGGTTCTTAAAATAATTAGGTATGTGGATAAAAATATTATTGTATGAAAAGCACGTGATGATAATGGAATCCAAATGCTAAATGAGTTGGCCCACATAGGGGAACCGGGGGATGACAAAAGGATAGTCTGAGAACATGAGAGAATGAAGGAAGGAAGAGACTGAGGATGAAAGAAGAGGGTATACCAGAGGAAGAATACGAGTTTGGAGTATTGTGTCGAGGAAGGAGATACAAGAGGAGAAAGACTGGGGTTGGGAAAGGAGATCCGTATAGTGATCCAGAGGGGAGAGAACCTTGCGCAATAGTTTGAATCATGGAGATACCATATATAGGAGGGGAAGAAGAGGAGTTCCATTCTAGTCTAGTAATAAGGGAGTCGTTAGGTCCTACTTAGACTGAGACTTGTGTCAAATCCAAGATCCTTTGTTCATCACCACAATCATAGATAACAATTGAATACTTGTCAAAATCTATTATAGTTATCTAGGTAGGACAAAGTAGTAGCAGTTAGAACAACATAAATAATGTGTAGAGTTAGAGTGAGAACTATATTCAACTAGCATCACCAAGATGTGGGACTACACAAAGCAACATGGAAGGGGTAGATAATACTATTATACTTCATGATTTCTAGGGAGAAGGGTTAGAGGATCCAAAACAACATATGTTTGTTTGCGAAACAATTCAGGCTGCTAACAACATATAGGATGAGGTTGTGAAGATTGTGTAATAAGTGAAAACATTTAGAGGTCATGCGCTAGTATGGTATATGAAGTTCTAGAGTATCACGCCTACAGGACAGGCTGAGAATTTGGTAGAGATAAGGCAAGCACCATTGAAAGAGTTCAAGAAGCCAAAGTCAGAGTCGCAATACATCACATAACTAAAGGAGATTAAACATGTACAAACAGATTCAGTATGGGATTTCAATCAAAGATTTAACGATGTGATGGGTAGACTGAATTTCCAGATCCTAGATCAATATCATCAAGAATGGTTCATTACAGGGATTCTACCACACATTCACAGGACATTGATTCAACAGAAGGTTGCTTCGCATCCCAAGGCACTGGAAATTGCAATGAAATTGGAGTCGTCTCCTATAGTATACAATACAGGAATGACACAAGTACATATGTAATTGCCTGCATTGACGATTCAACTAGAAGAAATTACAAAAGGGAAGGAGAAATGAGAAAACATTTGGTGTACCAAATGTGAAACTGAAGGTCGTCAAAAGGATGAATGGCCAACATTCACACAATATTTAGTAATTGGAGCTTCAAATCTATTATCGAGGGGAGGGTACTGCGAGATATGTAATAAATGGGGCCATCATCCCAATGAGTGTACATTACTACAAAAGTATCAGAGTACACCAAGGAAATTATTTTTCAATTTTTGCAAGTCTATGGGACATGAAGAGAAGGATTGTCGTGCTTTTTACATGATGAGTCAATGCACATTAGATATGTATAGGATTTAGGAGGAGAATGTTGTAGTAGAAGGGGGTGGTCAACAATACAACAATCAAAGAGGTTTCAATCCAAGGAACATAAGAAACTTTGGTAGAGGTCAAGGAAGAGGAAATTTTAGTAGAGGAGAAAGAGGATCGATAATATGTTATAATTGTAACCAATCGGGACATTTGGTTCGCAACTGACCGAATCCATGTACAAAATGCACATACTGCAGAGAATTGGATCATGAAACATAATATTTTCCTTAATTATTTTTGAAATGACAGACGAAAGGTAACCAGGATCATAATCAAAATCAGAATGTGCAGAAGATGTCAGCTGAAAAATAGAATGAAGGACCAAGAATAGAAGTTGTTATGCACAGAGGAGCTAGAATAGGGGCTGATATGATGAATCAAGTAAATCATATTGAGCAATGGGTAAGGAATTTAGAAATACCTATGCCAACTTTTTATCCTTAGCAAGAAAAAGAGACATATCAGAGAGAAAGAAAATAAGTACTTGGATAGGATGGGGGAGCCTCAACGTCAGTTGTGCCTCATGTAGAAGATCGCATTGTGCAAGAGAAACCAACTAGAAATGTAAGCACACTAACACAATTCTTTAGGAGTTGTGTATATCTAATGAAATATGAAACTATGCCGAGTACATTATATGACATGATTGATCACTATACAAGAGGAAGGGAAACATGTTGGGTATGTGCTATATTCTTTGCACGAGTGGTATCATCTTATCATTTCTCATGGCGCACAGGGGGGTTTGAGGGGAGGGGTGAATGCCCCCCGCACAGGGGTTCAACGACAGCGCCCCTAAGAATTTTTTTTTTTGCCTCGGAAAACTGTCACATATTTAGGTGGTTTTTCAGCACATGGTTTCTTTGCCGATGGTTTTCTATTTCTGGTTAAGGAATTAGGTTTGTTGACTAATATAGGTTATTGGGTTAGGGTTTTGGATGCCACTGGATCCTATATGTATATTGTATTTTAAACAATGTATCACTATGAATGTATAGAATATGCTGGTTTTCCCGGTTTGGGTTTCCAAGGGAAAAATCTCTGTGTAATGTTTTTATTTTCCATTGTATCTTTTCTGTTCTTTTACTAAAAATATGTTTGTAGTAAACATTGTACAAGTTTAAAATCTGCAAAACTCCTATTTCCCAAAGGATGGTAAATTAAGTACTAAACAAGAAGATAACCAATGGAGAATTAAAATTCAATGCACATATTGGGGAGTTTAATGTGGATAATTTCATCTTGGACTTGGGATTTGAAATGATTGTTTTACCAAATCATACATGGGAGATGATGGGAAAACCAAATTTAATATGGTCTCCTCTTCAGTTAAGGCTCGCAAATCAACACAAAATAGTCCTGATTGGTTGCTTGACATGAGTACCTATGAACATAGATGGGGTGCGCAGTATGGTAGAGTTTGAAGTTATTGATATCATGGATGAAAGTCAACCATATATAGCATTGATGGGACTAGAATGGGATTTTGATTACCAGAAAATCATTAACTTGAAAAGGAGGGAGATGATATTTGAGGTTGGATATTTGAAAGTTACTACACCCTTGGACCCATCATAAGGAAAAAGATATATAGATCCAACAATATGGAATGACATTGACAACTTATAGAACATGAATGCATAGATGGAGGATTATGTCAACGCGATAACAAATGGTGCGCTAAGTTGGAGAAGTATTAGTTCATTCACATCAAATTTAAAAGCAAGTCTAGAGAATTGGAAGCAAAGGATGCATGAAGCTTCAACTAGATTATGTGCATGAGTAAACTGATCCTTGTGATGGATTGGAATAGATTTGTGTGATCCATCCATGTATGAAAAATTAACTGATATAAGAATTTTTATAAAGGAATTTGATTTGCAGGTACCTAAACAACAGAGAATCCCAAGTTTGCCCAGATAGGAGATTCTTGGAGTGATGAGGCAATAGATAATATAGTAGACTTATTGCGAGAATACCAAGACATATTACCAATGGCATTTTCAGAGATAAAGGGGATAGATGGAGACTTAGGTGAGATGAATATTCCACTGAAACCAGGTGCTAAGATAGTGTGTCAGAGGCCTTATAGGTTAAATCGAAATTACAAAGGGAAGATTAAAGTTGAACTAGACACGATGTGGGATGTGGGAATTATTAAACCAATAGAGGAATCTAAATGGATCAGTCCAATGGTGATGCAGGAAAAAATGTCATGAGAAATTAGGATCTACATGGATCTGAGGAAGCTTAATGACATGTGTTTACATGATCCATTTCCAACACCACTCAAAGATCAGGTACTGGAAAATGTAGGAGGACACAAGATTTATTATTTCACAGATGGATTCTCTAGGTACCATCAGATAAAAATTGCGTAGGAGGATAGGCACAACACCACTTTCACGACAGAGTGGGGGAGTTATCAGTATACAACCATTCCCTTTGGAAGGTTGGAATTCACAAGTGGTGTTTTCCAGAGTAGTGGTTGCAATGTTCAAGTAATTTATTCATAAGTTCCTTGAATTGTACCTGGATGAGTGGATATGTTCAATCTACTGAAGGATCATATAATAGTACTCAGGCTAATGTTGGATAGGTGTAAACATTGTCATATTTTTTTGAACCTAAATAAGTGTATCTTTTTCACACCATTCGGAATTTTGTTGGGACATGTAGTGCGCAAACAGGGATTACTAGTAGATCCATCTAAAATTGTAGTCATTCTAGAGTTAGAACCACCTACATTAGTTAGAAAACTGAGGGAAAATATGGGTCATACAAGCTATTACAAAAAAATTATTAAGGGTTATGCACATATCACAACACCAATGGAAAATTTTATCAATAAGGAAGAAGTGTTTCAATGGAATAAGGACTAGCATAAGGGGTTGGACACCTTGAAACAAAAACTAGTAACCACCCCGATATTGATATTTTTGGATTGGAACAAAGAGTTCCATGTACATGTATATGCATCATCGATACTGTTGGACACATTGTTGTTGCAATCAGGGAAAGGAGACATAGACCACCCAATCACTTTTGCAAGTAGGAAGTTGTCTATAGCAGAGAAGAATTATACTACCATAGAACGAGAAGGATTGGAAATGGTCTATGCACTACAAAAGTTTAGACATTATTTATTGGGGTCTCACTTTAAGATGTATACAGACCATTCTTAATTAAAATACTTAGTCAATAATCCAATGTTGGGGGGGAGAAT
Organism: Picea engelmannii; assembly: GCA_009831015.1. Lineage (NCBI taxonomy): Eukaryota > Viridiplantae > Streptophyta > Pinopsida > Pinales > Pinaceae > Picea > Picea engelmannii. The sequence goes on from ML781264.1 coordinate 1,111,204, forward strand.
ATGAAAATGGATACTATTGTTCCAGGAATACTATTTTGAGGTGATAGTAAAACCAGGGAAGATGAATGCAGTGTTAGATAATTTGCCGCGCATATTGTCAGGTGAAGATGCAGGAAATTTAGATGAAAACTTACCAGATGCACATCTGTTTGCAGTGAATATTGTGGATGATTACTTCTTGGACATCGTACAATTTCTAAGTACAGTAATGGATCCATTTGAGATGATAGTAGTGCAGAAGAAATAACTTGTAACGAAAGCAACATATTATGAATTGATTGTAGATGGAATATTGAGATGCTGCGTGTTGGAACACGAGAGACCAATGATACTTGAAGAAGAATCATATGACGAAATTGTAGGAGGACATTATGTAGAGAGATAAACTGCACAAAATATTTTTTTCACAGGGATTTGGTGGCCTACACTTCAAAAATATGTGAAGGAGTATTGTCAATCATGTGATATATGTCAAAGAGTGGTAAATCCATCTAGGATGGATGACATGCCTTTAAATTCACAGGTTACATTGCAAGCATTTGATAAATGGGATATAGAATTTGTAGGACCAATCAATCCACAAGAAAGAAGATCGGGGGCAAGGTACATCATCACTGCGATAGGGTATTTGAAAATATGGGAAGAAACATCCCCAGTTATAGATTGTACCATAGATACTGATGCAAGGTTTTTGTTTGAGAATATAGTCACATGGTTTGGATGTCTGTGCATATTACGCAGTGATCAAGGAACACACTTTATGAATAACACAATTGCATAATTGACTGAGGAGTTCCAAATCCATCATTAGAAGAGTACCCCATATCATCCTTAGGCTAATGGAATAGTGGATGATTTCAACAAAATATTGGAAAATGCCGTAACCAAAATTTTCAATGTAGGGAGAGACGATTGGGAATTAAGAGTTCCTATAGTGTTAGGGGCTTACATAACGACAAGTAATAATTTGATGGGTCAAACACCTTTCAGATTGGTCTATGGGAAGGAAGGAGTGATTTCAATGGCCTTCATTCTACCTAACCTGTGCATTGCAACAATCACTGAGCTATCGTACATTGGTGCAATAGATCATATATTGGCACAATTAGTACAACTTGATGAAGATCATTTTGTCACAGGTTTTCATCAGGAAGTTTAGAAGGATAGAGAGAAATATTGGCATGATTGAAACATCAAATAGAAAAAACTCCAAGGGGGAGATCTAGTTTTACTCTATGATAGTAAGTTCATGCAACATCCAGGGATGTTTAGAATGCATTGGTTGGGACCCTATGTGATTTAGCACGTAACAAAGATAGGTTTTGCGCAGTTAGAGACCTTGAATGGATAATTCCTTTGAGGAATGGTGAATGGAAGTTAGTTGAAACTATATAGAGATGACCGACAGTCTGCACAGTAATATGGGTTGTGCCAGAACCCATGTATTATGGTAGTTATACCATAGTAGGAAGGAACACCAAAGAAAAATAAATAAAAAGTAGAAAAACGAAGCAAATCGCACAAAAAGTATATAGATAAAAAAGAAAAATACTACATAGTACAAGACCTTTGAGATGGCGTAGAAGGAATGGTTATCACACCTTAGAAGGTAACTGCGTCAATTCATGAATAATACACATACAAGACATACTGAGAAGCACATCGATGCAACAGTAAGAACGGTTGCACAGTTTGGAAATGACAAGACTGTTAAAGGCATTAAATCACATAAATGATGAATGGGAAGTGGGAGTGACAGGTCATAAAGGTTCTATATAATATTAAATGGTAAAATACATCGGAAATCACGACATACTAGCAGTATAAGGGAAAAATCACACGAAGAATTTGGTAATAAAGGAGCATTTAGTTAATAATTCATCAACCATGGTGGTGTATTGGACAAGGTTGTTAAGGCTGGAGAAGACATGTACATCTAGCACAAAGGCACAAAAACAACAGGAATTCATTCACTCGATGTCATTGTTGCATATGAACAGGAGAAAAATAGAGCAAACCATTGTGAATTCGAGAGCACCAGAGCCGAGCCAAAACTACCCATGAAGAGATGAAAAACTAATCCATGAATCCATCACAGAAGACCAATGACACCATCGAAAGTTGGAGAACCATATACAACAATGATAAAACATGTGAAGCGACCAATAGCGACACCAGAGGTCGAGGAGGTAGCAGGAGCTTCAACATTGGCACCAAAGGAAAGATTTCACAGATATTAACTACCATCGTAGATGGATAATGCACCACCTGTCAATGTAATATCCAATGGGAAGTACCCATTTCCAATAGAATTAGTTTTGGTTGGTGTAAGCAATGAAGAAGATATGCTTGGGAAAATTTCCATCCTTAAGTTTATGGACCATGACATAACTGATGCACATAAATTCCTGTAGTTGGCTAGGGAGAAATATTTGTGCTCTAGGAGCATCCCAGGAATAGGGTATTTCCTGCTAGAGCCATAAGAGTGGGCATTGGGGTTGAAGAAGGAAAAAATATTAAACCTATTATAAATTCCACATTTGAGGTGGAGTACAAAAATTAATGCATGTGTGAAGGTATTTCTAAGTTGTGTTCATGGGGGGACACTCTAGCTTGATCCCCCAGTATCAATCGATACTGCGTTGATTGTGCATATTACAAAACTTCCAAAAGCTAGCGAAGATCCAGGATTGTCATTCAACAAGGAGGGAGAGCGATCCCTCTCCGAGTAGATGAAAGAAAAATTGTAGATGTTTAGGGGAAAGAGGGGTCTGTATGTTAAGAGAATCAAAAATAAAAATGTGAGGTTTGAAATGCAGGTACTGGCCTGCAAGCTGCTACGGAAATGTCACAATGATGAATTACAAGATGCGGTCATTGCAACCCCAAATAAATGTGTTTAATGGGTTCAAATCAACTGGGATACCCTTTTAGTAAACCAATTTTTACAGGATTGCACGGAGGCCCAGGGAAAGGGAACACAATTCCATTATGCATGGTTTTTGATCTTGATTAGATTAATCAGGTGGAAAGAACCAGGGTATTACCAACACATGCACACACTAGGGCGAGGCAATTTGGCTGGGGGGTATGCCAATTTATGGCACACAACAATTAAGAGATTACAAAATGACAATAATGACACATTTTTTGTCTACTTGGAAAATATCACATATTTAGTTGGGCACACACCATGCATATCATCTGAAATAGTAGTAGAATATAAGGATATCATGCGATTTAGAGAAGGAATGCACCACATGTATGTGCAAGCCAAGAAGGATCTAGCGCGCCAATGGTTGCCAACTAATTACAGGTTGACAAAAAAAAATGTGAGCTTTATATTCAACGACTGGGAAGAGGACTATAAAATCCTGGTCAAGAAAAAAAGGAACTCAGACAAGGGAGAAGAGAAAGAAAAAAGTGACGAGGATCTAGAAGATGAAAAAAAAATGGCATAGGAGACCATGCTGGGCTATCCACAACAAAGGAGAAACAACTAGTCCAAACAATAGGGACAAAAAGGAAGGATACACAGAAATAACCCACAGGGGGGCGCGTAAGAAGGAAAAAGAAAATCGAGTGACCCCAATGTATGCATAAACTGAGGATGATATGGATAGGATCGACTACCCGATCAGGTATGTTGCAGACAAACTAATCAATGAGGTAGTAAGGAAGCAAGTAAAACAACACCAACAAGTGTAGGATCAACTGGCCACATTCCAACATATGTTGAAATAAGAAAGCGTAAAAAAAGATAATAGGACCAGGGAAGGACCATCCACGGTGCTGAGGAGAGAAACATAAAGCACGCAACTGACCCTGACAAAGATAATAGTAGGGCATAGAACCTTACATATTGAGACAAATGCGTTGTAGTTTCCAATGGGTGAGTTAGAGGAGAAAGTAAATTCTTTGGGATATCTCAACATAGTCGTATAAAAAATTCCCATGCAAAGACTACAAGACTTGCAAGAAGGATTGTTGCAAGAAATGAAGAACAAAGGAGAGGAAGCACATAGAGAGTTGGAAATAATAAGGGATGAAAGAGCCTAATTATAGGAGTATTATGGCATGACACTTCAACAAAAGAGGGAAGTTGAAGGAAAAATAAAATAAGTTTTGACGAATAATGACAAGTTTGAGGAGAGGGCCAAGAAATCATTAAAGGAAAAGGACGGGGCTGAAGGGATAGTGTAGAAAACCAAAGAAGCTGTGAAAAAACTATATGATTCAATCCCAAAAGTCCCCATAGTAGTATAAGATACTATGGAGGAGAAAGTGTTGAAAATTGGGGATGTCATTAAGGGCTTCCGTGAGCATATTGAGGACTTAAAATTATGGAGCATTCCAAGAACACCAATGGAGGTGTGCGAAGGCAGGGAGATAATGGACATGAAAACATTTTCCAATATTAAGAAAGTAGGAAGAGAATGTGCCAAACTCTATGAGGATAGCACATAGATATGGACCGATTTGGTAGAAGACCTAGAGATGAAGGTCGTCGAAGAATGCTTAAGTGAAGCATAAGAAAGAGCACATCAAGCTTCACATAAGATAACAACACTTCCACCAATCGAGTGGATAACAACCATTTTATCGCAAATTAAGTCATACATGGAGGTAGAGAATATGAGGGATCAATAAAATATCCTTCAATAGAGACTGGGACCAATGTAGGAATACGTAGTGAAAGGTAATTGGGGAATTGGCCACTGTGCAGGGTAAGTTCAAGTAGGAAGTGATTGAAGTAGAGGAAAGAATTACAAACTTGACTATACGGGAAGCAGAGGAGATAGAAGAAACATAGGCCACAATCATCAAAGAGATGGAGGTAACAAAGTTTGACTCTCAAAACTTCATTTCGGCATGGAAGAGTAGGAAATAGTCCTGAGTGGCCGAGGATGAGCCACGGGTGAGTGTTGGGGTCCTGTTGGATAGGCATCTTTGGAGAGAGTTTTGAAGAGATGGATAAAATCCTAGGTATAGGAAAAGTGCACAAAATAAGAAGGAAAGCTAGGGAGCATGTAACCAAGGTGCATCTAGGAGGAAAGTGCACAAAAGGAGGAAAGTGTGCAGAGGGAAGACAAAGCGCAAACAAAATAATAAATCCGACAGTGGATAAAGCAAGAAAGTGAGAGAATATAGAATGACAAAAGGATGACAAATTGAAATTCCAGAAATAGAAGAATGATATAAAGCAATGTGCAGAGGAAAAACATCATGAAGAACCAATTAGATAAGGAAAGTATGCATTGTAATGGGATATTTTTGGGATGAACAGATTAGGGTTTTTTTCCCTATATTTTTGTATAAATATGTAACGGGTTGGGAAAATGGGGTTCCGTTGTTCATCATTCCTCTCTTCTCTCTAATTAAGTTACGATTTGTTGTTAAGGGCTCTTCCATGTGATTGGAGTCTAGAGTTATTGAATGTAACAATCTGTTCACAAGGATGATTTTAGGGGCTAAATTTCGCTCATGAGCTAATTTTCCATGTTTTTCCCCAAAAACGGATTCGCTATTCTAAAAATGATTCGCCCAAATTCTATAGGATAAAATTATTTTACCTTAAAGATCGCCAAAATTTTATACAAACTATATAAAATCCTTAGAAATTTGAATATTTTTACAAAAATATCGCCAAACATTTTATAGTTGGGATATGAAGGATTAGTGAGATTCACCAAGGTTTCAACATTTGAAAATAAATTTCCATACTTAAAATCATCCCTAGTATGTTGATGAGAATAATCAATAAAGGAACGTTGAAGAGATGATACCAAATCTTGTGGTGTCTGTCTTTTATATGTTTGCTTATGAATTATGTCTGAATGCATCATAGAATAGATTTGTCTTATGGTTAAACATGGTGCAATGTTCATAATTGTTACATCAATGAAGTATATATGAATCTAGAATAGAATGATAATATGAATACAAATCACTAAGTAGATAATAAGGAATAAGGATAGAATCTCACACACATAAATTATAAAGAAGAATGAATAAGATGACCACCTCCCACTCCCTTAATACTGTAGAAGCATGGTTTTCACAGTCTCAATAGAGACCTCAGGTGAGACTTCATGTGCACAAGAAGGTGATGTCGAAAGGGTTGGTGTCTGGTGGGTTTTGTTTATGAAATATAAATCGAACCTAGGGTCTTACAAATCGTGCGCAACGCCAACAAACATTTAATTTTATATGGAATTTTTATTGTAGTTTATTTTGAAATATTATATTATATATATATATATATATATATATATATATATATATATATATATATATAATTGAAATATTTCATCCAGAGTTACCTTGAAATGCAATGATCAAAATATTTTTTTATTTAAATATTATCTCATCCATCTAAAACTTTGTACCCAAATATTTCACAATAATCTTTCAATCTTTTTCTATGATCAAAAACATGTTTTTATTTAAGTATTATCTCCTACATCAAATTTCAATTCATTATTCTTTTCAAACTACATTTGGTCTTCCTTTCTTTTTATTATTTGCACATTATTGAAAGTATTTATATTTTATTTATAATTAACAAATAAGTTAATAAGTAGAAAAAATGAATAAATAAGTGAATTTATTTTTATTTTATTTTTTTATTTTGATGATGACTCAATTTTTTTTAAACAAAATTTTATGGTCAATTTTTTTATTATTGAAATACAATTATAATTTAAAAAAAAATAGATATAAAATTTAAGTAAAAATTTTGACTTCAAAAGATTAAATTTATCCACTTATTTAACCAATTCATTAATAAACAAGTGGAAAAAAGTACTTTACTCTTGAGAATGTTTTAAGATAATAATTCAAATAGTTGAAAACTTAAAGTATATTCCAACCCTTATAGAGTATTCCTGGATAACTTTATTTTAGATTGTATCTTGCACATAGCATTGTTGACCTATATATAGGTTAATACATTTTTTTTCAATATTTTCTTCACTTAGAAAAATTATTGATCTATGGCATGTTCACGGGTTGGTCTTGTTGATTAAGGTTGGTTGTCATTGATATCAACCCTTGAAGAAAGTCTGGTAGCAAATTCCGGTAGCACAAAGGTTTGGGTAATTGACCCAAGTTTTTCTTATGTAAAGATGACTCATTATTGTATTGTCATGGTTGATAAGAAGTACAAATGGATGAACTCCAAATTGGTCCCCTTATGGTGAAATCCCTCACGGGAAGATGCTTTGCAGATTGAGTTATCCTAGAAGTATGGTTATAGAACCCATGATTAATTGTGGAATAATGAGATGAACTTCAATGAAACTATCCTAGATGGATAATGCTTGTCATTCCATTTCTGGTGGTATGTGGAACATCACACAACTCCTCACGGTTAGAGAGTTATGGCCATGTGAAGTTAGAGGACCCTCATGAGTCATCTAGAAGCCCCCAAAAGTCAAAATGTTTACAAAATAAATTATTTAAATAATAAAGTTAATGGATAGCTCCCTAAAATAAGGAAAGTGGGATGCTACATGAAAGTATAATAAGAGGCAAGGCTCTCTCATTTAATTACACTTGAACACATTGAATATCTTTTGTTGTGTAAGGCTTATTGAAAGTACGCATTGATACATCTGAATTTGCAAAAGTCTAAGGTAGTACAAAGGGTTGACGGTGAAAGTTTTGGAATTACAACGAATACTAAAAAACCCTATTTTCAATACGCAGGTTGATAGTGTATTAGGGTGTGAACATACTGAGGCATACGTGGGATGAAAATGTATTAGGGTGCATACGTACGCGGGTTTCCAGTGTATTAGGGTGCGTACATGTTAGTAAATCCATGGAAACTTGAAGAGATGAATATGCAGAGGTTCTATATTCTGAGATCAAGCTCCCAAGAAGGTCTACCGTGCTCAGATATATCAAATCTATCCATTAGTTCAAAAGGTATGTCTTATTTCTATAAATAGTTGGATTTTCATGTATGCATGAGAAATGGTTATGGATATTTGAGAATTCTCCCTAGAGAGACTAGTGGTTGCATGGGAACTTGTGTATAAGTCAGAACTACATAAATACAGTGATGGTATAATTTATCATTGACACATCTTGTTAGAGTTGTGGAACATCTTGTATTTCTTGGCATATAGCTAATGGTTTTTATGGTACATGGTTGAGAGATTCTACTTGTGAAGTTGTTGATGTATTGAGAGGTTGAATACCAGAGAGGGTTTGATGTCTGGATCATGTGAGGGATGTTATACTTTTTTATGATTACACACATTTATATGGCACATGACTAGAGAGAGATATAGAGATTTTGGGTAAAGAGGATGCGAGAAAAGGGTACATATACAGTCTGGATACAATGAAAGGTTACAGATACAGTCTAGATACAATGATAGGTTACATATCTATGTGAAAGAAGTTACAAAGGGTCAGAAGTTTTCAAGAGAAAGGAAACCATAGTTTTCAGAAGGCATATGCAGGTTGCATAACAGTTTGGTTGCGTACATACATAGGATGCATAACAGATAGGGAACATACATATGAATTCTGTAGCACTATAGGTTGCATACTTGTTGTATTTGTGTTGATACATGTTCAGTTTAGGTACATATTGATTACAGGGAAGTTGTACAGGTTGGATGCAGGTCATTGGTATAGGTTGATACAGTTGTACAACGATATATCTCACAGTGATAGTGTGACAATGGTTTCATCATTCTACCTCTACGTCAGGGCGGTTGGATGGGGCAAGGACATGTGGTTGTAGACACCTTCTGGTTGTATCCAGAGAACATAGGGGGTTGTAGACTTCTTCTGGTTGTAGCCAAAGAATTGGGGAGTTGGCGCTTCCCTCAATTTGTAGCTTGAGAAACTAGGGGGTTGGATCCTCCTTCCAGTTGTAGCTGGAAAAAAAAGGAAGTTGGTTCTTCCAATGAATGTAATTCTTCAAGACATATAAGAAAAATCATTATGTGGTTTTCTCTCGCTTTCGGTTTCCACGTAAAACACTGGTGTACTATGTATGTGTATGATTGTTCATTTGTTCATTGCTTATTTACTCTGTAGTTATTGGATGATAATACTACATTGATATAACACTTGGATTATATGGTTAAAAAGGATTAGATTGCTCTATTACTGATTCACCCCCCCTCTCAGTAATCCAACAGGTCTCATTATCTTTACTCAAGCATGCTTCTCCACCATCACCAAAACACACCTCATATTTCGTTGCACATGATTTGCACCAACACTTAGTCTTTTTCTAATACTCTTTGTGGAACGACGGGTCTACGGGTGTGTAGCATTTCTCCAACTCATTCACAAGTTCATTTGTACACCCTTTGGTACTTAGCCATTTTTTTATGTTCCCATACATAGTCTCTTAAGTTCAACCATGGATTCAGAGTTTGATCCACTATTTTTCAAGAGTTGTCTTGTGTCCATTCATTCATCCGCCATCCTACACTTAGCCATATTTTGAAACATTTCATGAAGCCGTGGGAGTAGACTTGTTCCACTTAATGTTTTCTATATATTTCTTTCCTCTGCTCCGCCATGTATCCTCATTCCTTGTCACATTCACCAAGGAACATTTAATCCATCTCTTACGTCAAATGGAAAATGGTTAAATACTAAAGAACCATCATTGATGGTTTTTTTCTCAGGACCTATCTCATAAATTCAAATTAAATCATTCTTTCGAAATAATAGCTCCAATGGTTAATATGAAAAAAAATTTATTTTACTGTTCCCGAAATACTATTCATTCTTGGAAAAATCTTAAGAACGATGGTGAGAATAAGAGAAAGCTTTTGTGGGGATACATTGAATACATTTGCATGATAGGACCCAAACTACCATTGGTCAATTGCTTACAAATATTATTCCACATTACCACCTGAAGAAAAAAATATTGATGATATTTGGATATCAATGATAAAAAAGGTAAGATGTGTTCTATAGGTATTTGATATAAAATAATTGGTAAAATGGTGCATAGAAAATTATGAGAAATACTAAAGAGTTATTAAATTGAAAAGAAAGTCACCAATCTCTATGGTGCCATCAAATTTCATCCAAATGCTCAGGTTACTAGTGCCAAAAACAACTTTCAAGGTTGACAAAGCAAAGAATTTCATCAAGGCTAACAACGGTGGTAGGGACTTATTGTCGCAATGTCTCGAAGAACCAACGACAATGTCAGAGGACTTATCAATGATACATGTTAGTCAATTGAAGAAACCTTACAAATAAATTGCATGGCTTCTTGCTAGAGTAGTTGGACAGGAGTCAACTACTACTCTCCCTCATTTATCTCTCTATATTTAATATTATTCTAGTCAAGGAAGAATGTTTTGTTGGTCGAAAATTATATCTACTGAGATTTAATTTTAGTTATCAAAATTTAAGAAGGATAAGAAATTATACATGTCTGCATATTTGGTCTTCACTATTGTATATTGTCATGTATTCTAAGGATTGCATTTGTCAAGAGAAATTGATTCCAAGACAAAACTAGTTCACACATGGTATCCTACTCTATGGAAGAAGAAAGAAATGTATTAGTTTTATGAAGTTTATGATTCATTTCTATCTTCTTTCAAAAAACTCATGTTTGGAAATGGTATTTCAAGATTGCCATTAGAAGTGGAAACATTTTTATATAAAAGGGGAAATTTTGAATCAAATTAATAGTATAGAATAATCAAAGTTTATTTCTCTCGAGAATCCCCAATCTATATTTCATTTTATGTACCAAATAATATATTCATGGCATAAGTATATAGAAAAAAAAAATAGGCTAATTTATTTTATCAAAGGAATAAAAGGAAATTCAATCTATTGTCGTGGAAAGTTGGTGAGATTGCATTGAAAAGTTATTCAAAAATTGATAAATTTGCAACCCAATTCAATGAGTATAATATTAAATTGGAAAATCAAGTGAAGGGGTTTGACTCCCAACAATATTTCATGAACCATATGGTCTATTTCAATTTCATTGCATCATACATGAACACTTGTGTACATGGAGAAGAAGAAAACGATGAGAAAAACTCTGAAGAAGTATTAGTTGTAGACATTGAGACTATTATTAGCACAAATTAAGCACACTGACAATACGAAAGGGTCATAGATGAAAGGAATACAAAGTATCAAATTTATTCTTAGAGAAGTTGCACACCCAAGAAAAATCCCCAAACTATTATGAAAGAAAAACAAAAGTCATTAATTGAGAACTAAGAAGAGGTCAGAACAATAAATAGGAAGAATAAGACATCATACTCGATGAGGATGTTCTTGTTGAAGAAATGGATCTCGATGAAAACATAGGGGATATATAGTTTCCAAATGATGAGCAGAGGGTTCAACAAAATGGAGAAGTAGAGACAAAATTGGTGACTCAAGAGCATGTCTTTTATGAAGAAGAATACTTGATCCTCCATAGTGAATTATTTGACAAACATTTAAAGAAGCTATTATTTGAAAGTATGAATTCAAAAGGAAAAATAATCCAAAATAATCATACAAATATCAACCTGAATGGAGTCATGACATAGAGAATTGCTTGAATTCATAGAGTTTCCAATGATTCTTAAGAATTATTTGTTGATGAAATGGAAGCCAAAAATGAAACACTCAATTAAAGGATTAAATAATTGGAATGTGCTTTGATGCCACCTCCTATTTTTGTAAGTCCAATTTCCACTATTCAATCTGGGAGAAATATCAATGGAACACTCGAGTCGAATTTGAAAGGAAAATCAATCCTATTGGCTGCAGTCAAGCGATTTTTTGGAGAAAATATAAAAAAATGAATGTCCCTTATTTTAGAGGCATGGAATATAGGGAATAACATCATTTATTTTGGTTCCAAATTAAACAAATTAAGAGAATATCTCCAGGATAAATTTGATAATGAAGAATGTTTCTATAAGGATGTTGTTATCGCATTTATCTTAAAAGTTTATGGTATGAAAATTTTGAAAATAAAAGAAGAATACCTACCTTCCCTTGCTCGAATAAAACAATTGAAACCTTGCTAGATTAAAAATATAAAAATGATTAAAGAAATATTGGATGATTGTGATGCGCTAGTCGTCAAAAAAGAAGCATTATATCACAAATTGACTGAAATAGACCTGATAGGAACTACAGGGGAGGTCCAAGACCCTAAATTCATTTTAAATTCTATATTTATGACAAGGAAACCATTTGAGAAACACGTGGAAATATTAAAATGTCTATAAGCTGGAAGATTTTATAATATGATTGAATATATTGAGCATGAAATTGAAATTTGGTTAGTAAGTTATGTAAATAAAAAAGAGGATATTGAATATACACTCCACCACTTTTCGTTTGAATTGAGAAAATTATAAGGCATAACATTTGATATGAAAGTTAGAAAAGAAATAAATGTTGCGCAAATGAAAGAATATATTGAAAAGTGGTTAAAACTAGCCTTCATCAAGATAACCAAAGAAGATCAGTTAGAGGATTTTGTACTGGTCAAGAAATAACAGAAAGGGATCATACAAAAGGGACACAAAAAAGAAAATGAGGGAGAGAATATTCCATCATAGTGAGTAAGACAGATCAAATTCTTCCCAATTCATTTCTCCACCCATTCATAAAATCATCTAGTTGTGTTTTATCTGTCCCAAGAAAAGCATAATTGATTTTATGATCTTTCTCTTTTGTCTTCTTTTCATGGACAACCTTGTTCCTATTAATTTTCTTTATTTTAAGGTCCATGGGATTCTTATCCCATTCCAAATTTGTACAAAAGCATTTTATTTCCAAGACTATCAAAGACTTATATTATTTTTTGTGAGATCCCAAAGAACTACTTTTGGGATATCTTTTGCAACTCTGATTTTGAGCATTATATATTTAAACTTTTTCCTATCATATTATTTTATTTTATAAATGAAACGAACCTTTTAAATTTCTCTGATATTTGGTCCCTTTACCTTTCTTTCCTTTAATGTGATAAAAAATATCTAATAATGTGATGGATGTGAGACTCATGTTATATTTTTTTTAGTTATTATCTTTGTATCATATTTCTGCAAACATTTTATTTTATGAATGAAGGTTCACGATCCATTTCTCAAGAATGCTTGATGCAAGTATATTATTTTCAATATTTTGTTTATTTGAATTATAAATATTTGTAGTTTTTTATTTACCACTCTCCTATTTTAATATCCTTGTCCCAATATATTCAAAGATATATATTTAAAGAATATAGAGGAGTACCACCTCTATTAAAACATAGGGGGATTCATATCCTTGTGAGGTTGTTTTTTCAATCTTAAATGATTCAAACATCAACATTTTTGGCGAACATAATAGGGTAACGAAAACAAAAATATGGTTTCAAACTAGAATTATTTACGAGTCAATGTCAACGTAACCAACCCCAGTTGCACTTTGGATTAGGAAATCAGATAATTGTTTTGCATCAATTATATGATTTAGTGCAGATGACATCCCAAACTCGTGAAGAAAATGAAAGATTCTAGGAGCGTCTTGTTCGTGAGGAGGAAAGAGAAATTGCAAGAAGGTAGAGAAGAAATTATATAAATTGAATTTGGAATCGAACAAAGGACCAATAAAAAGGAGTAAAAGTTAACAACTTCAAGAAATTAGAGAAATTTCCACCACTAAAAAAGTAAAGGATCCAATCATGGGTGATAGATAAGAAAGAAATGAAAACCATGAGAATCACGAAAAAAGGAAAAGAGTTACATGAACAAGGGTTATAAATATCCCTCTAAATCTTCAGGGAGAACAACATCAGTTTCCAAATCTCCCACAAAGAGCATTGCCAACATTTCCAAGATATGGATCGGTGGACCCAAAGAAACATATGGATACATTTTTGAGTGTGTGCGAAATCCATTTAGTGGAACACATATGAAGTACCATAATATGTTGGGTGATTCCTTATCTCAGTTCCAATCCATCTCGTTTCCATGATAGTTGCACAACTTCTTGAGAATATTTCATATGAACCTTGCTGCCAACTATCAAAATCCAGTTCTGAGTCCTCATTAGCTGACTTAATACTCCTCCAAATTACATATACATTTGAAGTGGGGTTAATATAATCCATCCTTATTCCAATTGTTATGGTGTATAATTGGTCAATAACTTCTAACTCCATGTTATTATCCACTAGCTTAGTGGATCTAGGTCCCAAGTACAAATCTAATGGTTGGACTACTTTTATTCCATCTGCCTCAAACATCATGGTGTCCTTATTTAAGTCGATGACAACATAATTTTCATAGGCCCAGTCAATTCCTAATAAGGAAGGGTAGGGGTGTTTTTCTCTCTTGATCTCAATCAATTTGAAATCAACTATCATTTTAACTCTTGCAACATCTAATTCTACATCTTCTAGCCTTCCTACCGAAAAAATGCAGTATTGGTTTGTCATTCTCAATTGGATGGGGGAATACACTAACTGAGGTTTCCCTAGATCCTCCCAAGTCATTTTGGGTAAGATTTTGACATCTGATCCCAATTCGATCATGACATATTTAATTTAAAAAGTGTCTAATTGGGATTCCAACCTAAATTATTTTCTAGCTCACACCTTTCGTCTTTGTACTCTCTTTGTATTATTATTAGGGAGGTTCATGGTTACAATGGTTTCTGGAGTTTCTTCATCTCCTAGGACTAGGTACAGGGTATTCCAAAACTTCTTAGTAAGTTGATCATCTCCCAGGATATCCAAGAATAAGTGAAACCAGAGGTTAATTACATTTTGAGATTGCTCAAGGTGTCTTCTTGGGTTTCTAGGATCTCTGGGTGTGGGTGGTGAGGCAAGGTCTTGAGAAATATTGGGTTGGAGGATGAATTTACAATGGTTTTCCATTATTTTTCGGAGAATTTAAATATATAAATATTTCTATAGCTTCTTTGAAAAATATATATATATTTTTAAAGGATCATACATGTCATCCTTAGGGGTTGCTCTCTGAATCTTGGGATGATTTTTTGCATCTACCCCAGTTTTTTCTCCTCCGCGAGTGATGTTGAATTTGGGTATCTTTCCTTTGACTTCCCTCTTGAGTTTTGATCCTATGAATTTATATCCTCTTTGATGAACCCAGTCCTTCCACTTCACGATCAGATTGGGGAAATCCTTGGTTGCATGAACTTTAGTTATGCAATGTGAGCACCAAGGTCATATCAAGTGAGGATAGTCTCTGACCATATGTCCTTGTTCATAGCAATTGTAACATCATCCTGGTCCTCTTTCTCCATTCCTTCCTCCTCTAAATCCTCATCTACCCCCACTCCCCACGCCTCTTCCAGGCCCTTAGGGTGTTTCATTTACCCTGAATGCAGTTTGATCCACTCTATCGACAAGTGCATCTAGTTCTCTACATTGGTTTGTAGCATGAATTGTAGACCCAAAAAATTCATACTGTATTGTATTGGGTGAAAATGCGTACTTCTAAAAGATAGGGAAGTGCCTTGGTGCATGCCTGTGAGTCTGACATATTTCACAGTACTCAGTTGTCTGGGCTTCCTGGGTGCTTAAGAAAGCATGGTGTTGAACTGGTGAATGGAATGGTGTATTTGAAGATACCTGTGCAACTCCTCTTGTTGGTCCCATGGGAGGGGGGGCCATTAGGTTATGGGGAGGTCCCATTCCCCTTATCTTCACAAGCTGATTTTCCAGATGCCCCTCTATATAGAATCTTGTACACCATACTTGGGGTCATCCTGGTCTAGGTAGAGTTAATTCTTGTATCTTATTCATGAGTGTCGATATTTGTCCCTAAATTTGCAACATGTTTGGGTCTAACGAAGGTTTTTTTACCCTCAGACTCCCTGGGTATCCTTCCACGGCTTCAATATTCATGGATTGTTCCAGAGCATATCTTAGGTTGGTTATCCTTTGTTGTGTTAGAGGGATTCGTGTCAAGGGTAGAAACCCTTGAATGTAACATTACCTTTGATGGTATTCATCAATTGGATGCACTAATCTCCCAATAGAGTCCTTAAACTTCTAACTATACTCCTATGAAGACTCACCCTCTCTCTGTTGAATCTCCCACAACTTAGAGAGAACTTGTTTCTCTGACTGAGGTATCTTGAATTCAACAATGAATTTTTGATGCACCTGGTCAATGGTAAAGGTTTGTCCTTGAAACCCAGGCTCAATAGTCTTCATGTACCACTTGAGAGCATGACCCCTAAAAGTAGTATAAAATTATAATAAATTGTTTGCATCTAGAGTCCCTCTGGACCTCCATATTGCCTCACATAGAAACCAATGATGTTCTACATCGTTGTCTCCTTTACCCTTGAATTCTGGGTATTAGACGATCAAGCATCCTATGTTTCTAGACATTTCTGGTGTTACTTTCCCTACCAAAATGAATCCTAATGGCCCTAGTTGCAATTTTCCAGGAGACCCTAATATCCTCCCACTATTCATAGTTGTGGGTTTTGACGAATTGAACAATTTTGATAGAATAGAAATTGCATGAGTATGTAGTACAAAACTTAACAAGGGTATAGAGAGATCATGTCTATGAAACGCCCCAAGTGCATAAGCCTCACACATCCAACAATCACCTCCACACTACTTCTTCGTTCATTCTTCATTTCAACCTATCTGTGTGATCCTATGATCTATATAATCCAAAAAATACCTCCACAAGTGTTCCAACATGTTGTCCAAATTTCTCCAATGTAAACAAGTCATCACATCTTTCGTTCTTTTCTTAGAATGAACTGAATCATTTATGTTCCAAATTGTTTCCTCCTTTGGATTTATGTTGCATTTCTCAATTCATCACATGAAAACTTGATGAAAATGGCTAAGGAACTTACTCCCAAAGAACCTCACCCAAAATCCTCTCAAATGAAGAATGCGTCCCATTGTCTTCTTCAACCCAATGATCCATTCAAAGCACCTCATAAGAGAATTAGACAACAATCCAACTCATTCCCATATCTGTAACCAAATCTACCTAAGTCTCCTTCTAGAATTCACCCTAGTAGGTCGCCTCAAGTCCTCATCCACATCTTCCCCCACTAGGGTGATCTAAAATACTTTGTGACTCCAACAAATTCGTAACACTTGGAACTCCCCAAGTTTGTGGTGGAAATAGGTCACCCTTGTCTTCAGTCAAGTCTCCCCATCTCCATTCAAAGGAACCAATGCAACAATCCATATTCTGCCAAGAACTTGTAATGATCATGCTCATTCACAACATTTTAGAAAACCTTTGTTTCAAGTAATCATACTGTCACAATTATGCAACTTGTCCCAAAACACCGAGTCTGATTATAAGAAATGAACCTCCTTGTTGCAGCATAAGAACAAGTTCTTTACCATCAAAATTTTGGCTAAGTAAAAACACCATGATGCGTCCAAGTCACCACACTCCCACCGAAATACCTTTCCATACCTCATTTTTATTCTTCATGAAGGTACCAAGCTCCATGTAACACTCTATCAAATCAATCCATAATTGTAGCCAAAGGTCTGCAACAACATGACCCAACAACTGTGTATAGAGAATCCCAACATAGACATGTTTCAACAAGGTTCCTCCAAAATTTTCACATCAAGTCTTTGAATCAACTCTACAATACTCAAAACTTCATCTAAGTCACCTTCTCCATGCACCCAACCGAACCCATCTCTGATTCCTATCATCTTCACACCATGAAATGCTTCTGCACTAGGGAACCATGAACAAATAAACCGACTATTAAGTCACCTTTTGTTAACTGACTTATGAAACTCTATAAGGATTTACTCTATTCGATGGCTATGATTGTTTTCCATAACCAAACTAACTCAAATGATATCATCGATAGTTCATGAAGCAGAGCTTTCATAGTGACAATGTGCCCAGCTGACTACCCTCACTACTACATATTGAAAAATTTGTGACGACTACTTGCGACGAAATTGCCCTTTCGTCACAAAATTGAAGATAAAGAGTTGAATTTTTTAATTTTTTATAAATCCATCCTGCATTCATCTCTCTTGTGACGAAACCAAATGTACATCTCAAGAGAGAAAAACATGAAGATATTGGACTCTTGTCTCTCTTGCGATGACATTTGGTTATTGTCGCAAAAGCGATGATAACCATTGACCGTTACACTGTTTGACAAAGTCAACATTGACCGTTACACTGTTTGAAAAATTCAACATTGACTTGGTCAATGTTCGTCGCTCTTGCGATGAAAAATATATCTATAAATATCTTGCAAATTAGAGATGTTGCGACAATATTGCTATAACAATGACGGTTCAGAAAGGGTTTTTTTGTGAGGAAGAATGTCGCAGAATATTAGAGGTGGGAAAAAAACTAAAGAGGGTTAAAAGGGTGATGGTAGATTTTATTTCCCTTTCAAAATATGTTGTACTACACGTCCCGTAAGAATTTTAATAGCAACAGCTAAAAAATATTGTAGTAAATATGGGCACATTGATGGGGGATCAAATGAATATCGTCCTGTGGTAATTAGCTATATATTCATTATCTGTTTTTATATCATCGATTTTATATAAAATTATATATGTGTATATATATTGTTTGAATATTTTTTATACACACTAATTTTGCATGATTGTTTGTAATTGTAAAGTTACAGTTTGCCTCTAACGTTTTGGAGAATATTTCAACAAGTAGTACTAGTAGAAATGATGTTGTACAAGTTGAGGAACATGATCAAGCAAATGAGGATCTCATAGAAGAAGATGATGGGAAAAATCAAGTTAATGATCCCATGGAAGAAGATGATGAGACAAATCAAATGATCCAATATTTGTTTGCTCAACTAGATGAGGATGGGGACAATGATGTTATTTATGATGAACCTCGATTAGAAAAGGAAAATAAACAACTTTATGAAGGCTCAAGAGAAAATATTCTCTCTGCTACATTGTTGCTAGTGAAATTAAAGGTTATGAATAATTTTTCAAACACTTGTATGACACAGATCCTAAGGTATGTAATATGTTTCATCTCATATACATAAATGTTGACCTTTTTCTATTTTTTTTAGTGTTAATTAATGTGTAAAATAAGAATGCAATTTTTACGATTAATATTCTTTACATTAACTAGTTATTTTTTATGTTGTAGATTGTTAGGTGAAGTTTTGTTATCATTGTCAAATATTTTACCTCGCACATATTGAGATTTGCATGCCATTGTGAAAGACATTGGAATGGATTATCAAACTATAGATCCATGTCCTAATGATCATTTTATATATTATGCACAACATGCTTCAAAAACAGAATGCGCACAATGTCTTATCAGTAGATATCGAACTGATCAAGTAACAAAAAGGATTCCTCGAAATCTTCTTCGTCATATTCCCATAATTCCATGTTTGCAGTGATTGTTTAGGTGTGAAAGAATAGCACAATTTATGGATTACCATACACCTAATAGAATTGGAGATGGTGTTCTTCGAATTCCTGCCGATGGTTATTCATTTAGGGAAATTGAGAAAAAATGGGAAGATTTCAAAGATGAACCTCATAATGTTAGGCTTACATTGGCAGCTAACAGTGTTAATCCATTCGAAGAGATTAGATCTATTTACTCAGTGTGGCCTATTTTTGTTATCAACAATAACATTCCTCCTTGGATGTCAATAAAGAGGGAGCACATAATCTTGACAATGATTGTTCCAGGTATTTGATTACATTAATTTTTTGAATGTAACATTTTCACTTGTTTCATTTTTCACATAATATCTTTTGTTTATTTATTTACTTATATATACATATCATGGTTATAGTAATTATGTGTAATTTCAAACAGTTAGGTAAGTACCAAGTTAAAGATATGAATTTATATATCGATCCTCTTATCGATGAGCTACTAAAGTTATGGGATAACATCACTATGTATGACATCTGTAAACCAATTGGGGAGAATAAATTTAAATTCTGTGGAATACTTTTATGGACAATTCATGATGCCCGAGGACTAAAAAATTTTTGTGGTATGTAGCATTCTATTTCTCTTTAATACTATATAACTTTTTAAATATATCATGTTGCATGTTTAATGTTTAAATAATCTAATTGTATAATTGACATTAATCCATCTGTTGCAGGTATTCAAACAAAGGGTAAATTTTCATGTCCATTTTATGGTCCTAAGATGAAGTATCATCATTCAAAATTTTTAGGAAATGTTGGTGTTTGATGAGTATAGGAACCTCCTCCCTAAGAACCATAGGTATTGTACTACTGAAAAACATCTTTTCAATGGGAAAGAAGAGACTGGTTTAAAACCACGAAGAATGACACCTCACCTATGGAGTTTGGCATATAATATAAATTGTCAAGGTACACAATTTATTTATGTATCATATATGTAATGTTTTGAACTTTTATTTTAATCATTGAATTTATTTTACCGTATTTGATAATTATTGTTGTGATTTCTTTTGTGCTTCATGAAGGCCTCCAACATGAAGGTATTAATAATGGGCTTCCACGAGGAATGAAATGTTATCCCACTCAATTCATGAAGTTTCCCTACTATGATGAGCTAAAAATATCTCATTTGTTTGATGCATTGCATATCAAGAAGAATGTGACAGAAACATTATGGTGAATCATAGATGGTAGGAGGGATAAAGAAAAAAATGTGAAAATTTGTAGTGACATTCACAAATCCAATCATGCAATGCGAAGTGTGATCCGATCAAATATATGTGGAGACATAAATAATCTTCCATGGTTATTAACATAGAAACAAAGAAATGATGTAAAATAGGTCATTCAAAGAATTAAATTTCCTGTGGGTTTTTCTTCAAACATAAATAATATCTTAACGAAGAAAGGTGAATTTGGTGGGGTAAAAACACATGATTGGCATACCTTCATTAAGGTAATAATTTTGGTATACATATTCATATATTGTCTTTATACATCTTTTAATTTTTTTATTTTTTTCTATCTACTTTGGTTGAAACAAATAAAGATTCATTTTTTTATTACAGTATGTTCTACCGCTATCTCTCCCAAACAACTTTGACAACAACAAATACCTAAGGTAAGTAGTTGTGATTTATATGCAAAATTTTCTTTCAATTTGTTGTTTTACTTAATGACATGTGTTTTACTTTTAATGTAACATACATTATGTTATGTTGAAACATGTTATTTTCTTGTGTCATGATCTCATGTAGATGGTTGTCATTGAAACAAATCCATGGAGATGATATAAAGTATTGGAAGAGAGAAATTCCTCCACTAATGTGTGAAATGAAAAAGTATATACCTCCAACATTTTTCAATGCACAAGAACACTACCTCATACACCAAGTTGAGGAGATTGAAAATTTTGGACCTATAGACACAAGGTCAATGTGGATGGTGGAGAGGCATTTGAAATCATTGAAGCCTTTGGTTAGATAGAGAGAACGTCTTGAGGATTCTCTGGTGGAGGGATATATGGTATATCAATCCATGATGTATATTAGTCAGTATCTTCCTAAATTAGGAATGCCAACTATGCATGCAATGGATTGCATTTGGGATATGAACTCCATCAAAAAATTTGAAGATCATGAGCACTTGTTGGGGAAAGGTAGAATGAAAAAAATGAGAGATAATATATTAATAATTGTGGAGATTTATATTTTGTATATGATCATACTCATTAATATATTAATATATGTTATTTCATAAATTATTAATATTTACCATGGAAATTATAATTAATATTTAATATTGGTGAATATTTATGATTTTTGACTCAGTTGCTCAAGATTGGGATGCACTGCATTTATACACTGCAAACAATCTTGATTGGATGAATGTATGGATTGAAAGATGTAAACAACATCAGGACGGTAGGTTATCATGGCAACAACTATCTACATTGGTTAGACAAGCTCGTCGTAACAGAGATGAAATTGTTACACAAAGGGAAATTGATTTAGCATACGGTTTAAAAGATGGACAGGAAAGCAAATTCACCCATTTTATTCAGTTATTTTATATTATATTAATGTGACTACATGTGTACTATATTTTTCATATACTTTCCAAGTTATATAAATATGTTAATTTATTAATTGACAACATGCATCTTTTACATATCTGGCATATTGTAATTGAAACACCACAAGGCTATGTGGTGCAATGGTCATAAATTTAAGATAAAATAGTTGGATGAAATCGTGAAAAATTCTGATAATGGGATAATTGCAATATTCCAGGTCACTAATGTTTCCTCTAGGAGTGATAGACATCCTCGAGAATCTAAAAATAGATACTATGGGTATTTGAATGATATACTTGAGTGTGACTTTAATTCCTTCAAATTAGTTATGTTCAACGTCAAATGGTATAGGTTACGAATGAATGAACACGATGAGAAAAAAATTGTTATTCATCATGCCAATGAATTTCTGATGATTAAAACAACATTCTTTGAAAGAGGACATGATCGTTGTGCTTTTCCAAGCCAATGTGAACATATATTTTACTCAAATTTTCCAGGTGAGAGGGATTGGTCATTTGTTGTTAGATATGATCTAAGATGAAGGGCAGTTAAGTATACTCATGCACAAGAAGAATGTGATATTGAAGAAGAAGATTATTCACCAGATCAGACAGAGTTGAAATATCATGCAAGGTCGACAAACGAAAAAGACAAACAAGATCATGATCGAGGCATAGGAGACAATGCAGTTCTTGATGATGATGTCAATGAAAATATGCTCAAAAATGACAATGATGATGATAATGATATCATCAATCCTTTAAACACTTTTTCTGAACCAGATGATGATACAAATGTTGATTTTGATGAAGAATATATAGAATAATGATGATTATACATATGTTTTTGTAGTTTCAATGCAATGATTAATCTTACTAGGTTGCTTTCGATTATTTTCAATTTTATAGATTGGGTATTGGGGAATTGAGAGTGATGTGAGGGGGAGAGGAGGGGCCATATGAAATTCCACCTTCACATGGTTGGCCTTTTTCAGAAGAGAATAAATTACTCTTGAAACTAAGAGAAGCTCATTCATTTTTATACCATCATGATCGTAGATGTTATCATTATTGATATGAAATTGAAGGCTTGTACAACATGCAACTAAATTTTTCTGTGTCTTAGGAAATGGATCAATTTGCAAGAACATAGATTTTTAAATGAGTTTTGGACTTAAATTCCATAAATAACAGAGATAAACAACCATCAAATAACACACACAACACAACAAATGATAAAGGAGTTCACCCATGTCTTGGGCTACATCTCCTGGTCCATATTCCAATGGTCCTCTTTCATTAAGTGTTCAATATGTGAAAAACAACAATTTACAATGCTCAAATGGATAAAATAACATCTCTAATGGCTTCAGAACTATAAAAAACCCCTATCTAGGCTTTTTATGCACCTGATATGGTCAAAAAAAGAGAAAGTTATCTCTCCTGGAAGTTTCTCCTTTCTCCTATAGCCAAATATGTCTCCAAAATGCACACAGAGTGCCAAAAACCTAGCTCACACACTCAGAACCTAGCTCCAGCGTGATTCCCATTGCATGGGAAAAATTGTCACATGGTTAGTGTAATTGTAGTACCTAAACCAAAGGTCTCAACCACATGGGACATGTGTCTAGGGTATGGGGCTAACTGCCTACAACCATCGATTGACCACCACCTTTTCCCGTATGCTCCTGGACATGTGGTGATGGTATAGGACATGTGTCCATGGGCTGGGTCTAAGCCCTCACTCTTTTTTCACCGAATGAACCACACTTTCAAACATAAATAGTAACTATGCCATAAGGGGGTAAGTAACACCCCGTAGGAAGATTGGTAGAACCTCCCATGCTAGTCCACTTGGCTCGGAGGCCGCGCGATCGAACCTGGTGGAGTCTGGCCCAAAATTTTAATGGTCAGTGGGGTGCCACATGTCAGCCCCCAATTGGGCCATGTGGTACCTTTCCATTGGTCCAACTCAGCACCCAAATTCCTAGTTACCTGCCATGCATCATCCCAATCAGCCTGACACATGTCCTTGCCATTTCATTTGTACGGACTATATAGTCAGCTGCCACGTCAACCTATATGGACTGCACAGTCAACAAAATTCTACATGTTTGGGAAAATGTATAGAACACCATAACTTTTCCATACAGACTTCGTTTGAGCCTATTCAAGTTGACATGGGATCGTGAGGATGATATCTACGCAATGAAACCATTTTCGAGCAATTTCAAACACTTTGATTTTTGAGCATTTTTTTTCTCCCCTCGATCACTCCTCTCCATTGGGAATATTTTGTACCTCCAAAATACTATTTTGAGTCAACCTGTAGATGGGGATACAGTTACGTCACCTTTCCAACCTCAATCCATTTATCTTTTCTTGGATTTTTACCTTTGAGACCAACACAAAGGTACTCCACATTCCCTCGTTTTGAAGTTCTTTTCTTTCTATCAAGGATGTTATCCTGTTGCAATTATGAAACATATTTTGGAGAGAATTCATTTATTGAAGGAATATGAACATGCTCTCCTTGATCATCAATCAAAGGAGTCTCATACAATCTCAAATTCTCAACATTAACAACTTCATTCAATTTCATATAAGGAGGCAAATTCAAATGGAAGGCATTGTTACCAATTTTTTCAAGAATATTAAATCATCCATATATGATTAGTTTCATCTTTTTAACTTCTCCTTTAAGCCTCTCTTTGATAATGTAAAGGAAAATTTCATCTCCAACTTGGAAATTGTGATCAACATGATGCTTTTCATGTCTTGTATTTTACTTGGCTTGGCTCTTTTCCAACTATTCTTATACCATTTGATGCACTGATTGAATTTGTTTTCTCTATCAATGTCATAATGACCATTAATAACAACATACTTCCCAAAGATAAAATCTAAAGGAGATTTTGGCAAGTAACCAAAACATGCCTCAAATGGAGATGTTTGAGTCAATGAATGTTTAGCTCGGTTATAAGCATGTTGAATGTAATGTAGGTGCTCATCCCAAAGCTTAGGATGATTACTGCAATAACCATGAATAATATGTACTATTTTTCTATTTACCACTTATGTCTGGCCATTAGTTTGTGGATGGAATGTTGTGCTCTTTTTCAACTTGGTGTCCATGAGTGCCCATAAGGTTGACAAAAATTTCCCAAGAAATCGAGAATCTCGATCAGAAATAATGGATTTGGGCAACCCAAAATGTACCCATACATGTTGGAAGAACATTTGTGCAGCTTGTTCAGATGTAAATTGCTTTTTACAAGGCATTAAAATACACATTGTTTTGAAATGATCAACCACAACATAAATATAATCATGATTTTTTTTAGAAATAGGTAATCCTTCTACAAAGTCCATGGAAATGTTTTCCCAAGGATGAGAAGGAACTAGAAGTGGAGTATACAATCCTAACCTTTTGTTTCTAGGAGTACTTGTATCACATAAATAACATCCTCTTACATATTGTGATACACTTTCATTCATTTTAGGCCAATAGCATTACCTTTGCATATTTGCCACTGCCTTACCTACATCGAAATGGCCAACAATAAGAGAAGAATGTGCTTCCCTTATGATGTTGATTGTTTCACCTTGTGGAATACATAGCTTACCAAGATGATACAAACATTTTTCATGCACATGGTAATCCAATTCCTCTACTTGGTTACTTTGACACAAAGTTGCATATACTTCTTTAAAATCAACATCTAAAACATATTGTTCAACATATCTCTCATGCATCATAGAATTATGCTTAAGAATAATTGAAAAACTAATAATAGGCCTAGAAATCATATCAGAAACCTTGTTATAAATTCCTTTCTTATACCTTATGACCAAGTGGAATTGTTGCAAGAATCCCATCCATCTGAAGTGTATTTCTTGTTGTGGCTTAGTTTGTGATTGCAAGTATTGTAAAGGCCGATGATCAATGTAAATAATAGTTTCCTTTCACAACAAATAGTGTTTCCACTTTTTCAAACTTTTTACCAATGCATACAATTTCTTGTCATAGGTAGGATAATTAACTACTGCACCATTAAAATTTTCTAATTGAAAACATATGGGCTTACCATGTTGCAACAAGAATGATCCCATGGCATAGTTACTTGCATCTCTTTGTATCTCAAATGGCTGCCTTAAATCAGGAAGTGAAATAAATGGAGTTGAAATGATTCTCTCGTTCAATGAATCAAAATATTTTTGTTGCTTTCCTCCCCATTATAAAACCTTCTTAATTCGTATCACGACATGTAATGGAGTTTTAATTGAAGAAAAATTAGAAATGAACTTTCTCCAATATTGGGCTGCTCCCCAAAAGATTCTAACCTTTGTTACATTGTTGGGTTTGGGCCAATCTAAAATGAATTTGACCTTTGAGGGATATATCTTCAATTCCCCCCCTCCAACAATATGTCCCAAGTAAACTAATGAGGTATTTCCAAACTCACATTTAGACATCTTTAAAAACAAATTTTCTTTCTTTAAGACATGTAAGACTTGTTTCACATGCCTAATATGTTCTTCTCGAGATTTAATGAAAATCAATATGTCATCCAAGTAGACAATTACACAATAATCAAGAAAAGGCCTTCAAACATCATTCATAACTCTCATGAATGTTGCAGGAGCATTACAAATCCAAAATGGCATAACCATCCATTCATACAAACCTTGCTTTGTTTTGAAAGTTGTCTTCCATGTGCCTCCTTCAACAATCCTAATCTGATGATAACCACTCCTCAAGTCCAACTTAGTGAAATACATAACATCTTTCAATTGATCAAGCAAATCATCAATTCGAGTAAGAGGGTAATGATTCTTTATCGTAATATTTTTCAAGGATATGAAATCTACACACATGCGCCATGTACCATCTTTCTTTGGTACTAAAAGAATTGGTGATCCGCATGGCAATGTGATTGGCATGATAACCCCTTTTTCATGAAAATCTTGAATTTGTATTTTGATTTCACCATTCTCCATTATTGACATCCTGTCCATGCCAATGTTTGGAAGAGGACAATCTTGTGTCAATTGGATCTCATGTTGGATACCTCTTTTAGGAGGATATCCTTTGGGCTCCTAAAACATCTCATCATATTTGTTAACAACCTCATACAAATCAGATTTTAACTTTGCATCACATCCTTAGAAAGCTTCTTTTTCAACATTGTCTTTGGGTTTTATCATCAAGAGTACAAATTTCTTACTAGAATTGACTAACCTCTTCATTTGTCCAACATTCACAAGTGATAAATTCAACTTATTGCTATGTTCTCTAACAATGTACTCAACTCCATTTTAAAAAAAATTATATTTGTTCTCATGACGATGAAATATGGGTCTCCTATCATATAAATATGTACTTCCCAAAACAATACCAAAAATATCCAATGAAATTACATCAAGCTCTACCTCATCTATAAAGTTTGTAGTGATGGAAAATCTTAGTTTACATCTTTTAGTCACATGCAATTTTGCATTGTCACATATCCAACCTAAAGGATATGGTTTAGGATGAGGATTTGTTTCCAATTTTAGTTTCTTGATAGTGTCTTCAGAAATGAGGTTTGCTTGTGAACCAGTATCAAATAGAGTATCTATCTTGGTATGCTTTGAAATAACCCTTATGCGGAAAAGCTCTATTCTTTATTTTTCATGTTGAGTTTCATTGAGGCTACTACTTGAAGAACTAGTACTGGCAATATAGTCCTTACCTTGAAAACTCATGGTTGTGATATTAGTTTCATCTCCAAAATGAGATCCTAAATCATGTTGTGTAGTTGTAGTAGTCTTTGGTTTCCCTTTGTTGTTGAACGTTTTGGGTCTCTTTTCAGGATGAAGTTTCCAACAATGGTATTCATCATGGCCTTCATTTGAATAGTGTTTACATGAGAGTTTTTCTCCCTCTTTCTTGACTGAAGAATTCTTATTTCCTTTTCCTTTGAATTTTACCTTTCCTTTGTCTCCATTATAAAATGGCTTCTTGCTTCCCTCTTGAGGAGCATTATTCCCTCTTGCTTCTAAATGAGTTTTCTGTACACAAACTTCATCTAGATTTGTAGGGTTAAAGATAATAATTATGTGTATCAAGTAGCTATGCAAGCCTCCAATGTATTTGAATAAAGTTTCTTGAGAAGATAAATCTATACCCAAAATCAAATCTCTTCTCCTAAATTCTTGAGTGTAGATTTGCACATTTTTCCCTTTAGCTTGTCTAAATTTTTGCCAATCCATAATAGCTTTATGCATGTATGCTAATGGATAAAATTTCCTTCTTATTGCAACAAAAAAATCATTCCGAGAGGATAAACATTTACCATGTTTCTTCACGTCCTCTTCATTTTTGGATTCCCACCAAATGAGTGTTGCACCTTCCAATCTAAGAGAAGAAAATTGAATCTTGGTTTCATCATCCTGGATTCTTTGTATCCTACGATACACTTCAATCTAATGAATCCAATTATTCAATTTCTCAAAATTTACCTCTCCATTGTACATAGGAAATTCAAACTTAATATCAAAATTAAGAAAAGGAGTTTGTGGGTGAGTTTTACCATGTTATTTTGGAGAATGTGGAGATGGTTGTGGAATGGTAGAAGAAGTGGAAGATGGAGGTGAAGGAGTTGGAGTGTCACCATTTCCTCCATTTCCTCTTGGAGTTTTATCACCATTACCTTCATTTCCTTTTGTATTTTATCACCATTACCTTCATTACCTCTTAGAGGATTTGACCTTTCTCCTTGCAACCTTGGATTCCTCTCTTCAAATAAAACTTTCACCATTTATGTCATATCAAAGAAGTCTTTTCTGAAAGTTTCTTCATCATAAGTAAGGGTTTCATGACTCTCCTAATGAGCCATACTTGGTGAATGTCTCCTTGAAACTTGAGGTGAAAGAATTTTTCTCCTTCTTAAGAGTCGATAACTTGGCTCCACAAGTTGTCCTTCTCCCCTTGTAAGCATCAGGAAAAAAATAAATAAAAAAATAAATATAAATAAATAAAACACTTGCAAAAAAAGAAAACCTTCACCATAACCTATGCCCTGATACCAGCTTGATCTGAAATTGAAGTCTTGTATAACATGCAACTTAAATTTTATGTTCTTGGGAAATGTATCAATTTGCAAGAACATAGATTTTTAAATGACTTTTGGACTTAAAATTGCATAAATAACAGAGATAAACAACCATCAAATAACACAAATAACACAATAAATCATAAAGGAGTTGACCCCTCTCTTGGGCTACATCTCCTAGTCTAGCTTCCAATGGTCCTCTTTAATTAAGTGTTCAATATGTGAAAAATAAAAATTTACAATGCTCAAATGGAAAAAATAATAGCTCCAATGGCTTCATAACTATTAAAAACCCCCGTCTAGGATTTTTTTGCACCTGATTTGGTCAAAAAATGAGAAAGTTATCTCTCCTGGAAGTTTCTCCATTCTCTTACGACCAAATATGTCTCCAAAATGCACACAGGGTGCCAAAAACCTATCTCACACGCTCAGAACCTAGATCCAACATGATTCCTGCTACGTGGGAGAAATTTTCGTGTTGTTAGCATGATTGTAGAACCTAAACCGGAGGTCTCGACCGCATGGGACATGTGTCCAGGGTATGGGGCTAACTGCCCACACCCATCGAATCACCTCCACCTTTTCCTATGCACTCTTGGAGATGTGGTGATGGTATAGTACATGTGTCCATAGGCTGGGGATAAGCCCCAACCCATTTTCCACTGAATAAACCACTTTCAAAATTAAATAGTAACTATGCCATACGGGGATAAGGAACACCCCGTAGGAGGATTGGTAGAATCACCCACGCTAGTCCACTTGGCCTGGAGGTCGTGCAATCGAACGTGGTGGAGTCCGACCCAAAATTTTAATGGCTGGTGGGGTGCCACATGTCAACCCCCAATTGGGCCATGTGGCACCTTTCCATTGGTCCAACTCAGCACCCAAATGCCCAGTCACCTCCCACGCGTCAGCCCAATCAACCTGCCATGCATCCTTGCCACATCATCTGTACGAATGTACGAACTGTATAGTCAGCTATCACGTCAACCTATACAAATGGTATGTATTGCATAGTCAGCAAAATTTTTCATGTTTGGAAAAATAGATAGAAGACCATAACTTTTCCATACATACTCCATTTGAGCTTGTTCAAGTTATGTTGGGATCGCGAGGACAAGATCTACGCAATGAAAGAATTTTTAAGCAATTTCAAACACTTTGATTTTTGAGCATTTTTTTAATCCCCTAGATCAATTGTTTTCATTGTATTGCATCAACAAAGTTTTGATGAACGTGTTTGTTATTTCTATAGAATCTTTGTTCAAACTGTTTGAAAACATGGGACTTTGGCCCATGAGTTATGTGGAAAGAAGAACATGCATTCCCAAACTCAAACATGACTCACACACCCACTAAATAACATAAAAATATGTCCTTATAGTACTAGATGCGGGAATGTGTGTATTGTCAAATGAATTTTAAAAGGAACAACGAAAAGACATTGGACTAGGACTAGACATGGGCAATGGTGACTTGTAAATAGGGCCAACGTTGAAATTTTTTCAAACTATTTCTGTATGCACTGAAATTTGACATGGATAGACTATTCACATGCATTAACGATATGGGAGGGTTTATGGACTCAAATTTGACTCACACACCAACTTTTTTCCATCATGAAGTCATCATCATGTAAACCATAAACCATATTTTTATTTCAAAGTACACAAATAGCTTGACACACGTTTTAAGTTTGCATCAACCTTTCTTCATTTTTCTTTCATGTTATCCATTGTATATACAATGTATGTGTGTCATAGTTGTGATGAAAAATACCTCTTTTTTTGTTTATTGTTTAATAAACACCATAAAAATATGTTTTTGCAGTACTATATGTGACAATGTGTGTACTGTTGAACGAATTTTAAAAGGAACAATGAAAATACAATGTACTAGGACTAGACATGGGAAACAGTGACCTATGAATGGGGCCAACATTGAAAATTTTTCAAATTGTTTATGTATGCACTAAAATTTGACATGGATATACTATTCACATGCCTTAACGATATGGGAGCGTTTCTGGACTCAAATTTGACTCACATGCCCACTTGTTTCCATCATCAATTCATCATCATGTAAACCATAAAACCTATTTTTCTTTCAAAGTACACAAATATGTTGACACAAGTTTAAAGTTTGCATCAACATTTCTTCATTTTTCTTTCAGGTTCTCCATTGTATATACAATGTATGTGTGTCATAGTTGTGATGAAAAATCCCT